>CANUEP010176061.1:0-11879 GCA_947857235.1 Jatropha podagrica
CATCAGAACGAACTCAAAATATGTACTAAAATAAATGGATGATAGTCTCAATTCTAAGTCAAAGGTTATTAGTGTCATTGTCAAATCAGAATACTGTCAACCTCATTGCCAAATTAGAAAATCATTTGAACATATATACAAATACAGAACATTTCAGAACACATACTATTATAGTATGATATCAGTCACATTCTTTAATCTTTTTATTTATTGGCCTTATTAGTAACTTAGAAGAAACAGAAGCAGAATAGGTATCAAATTCAGAATCAGAATGGCATAATAGCCAACAGAACAGATTTAGGCAGAAGCCTACAGAACGGTGGCATAAGCCTATAGAATGTTGGTGCGCGTCCGCAACCTGAGTGGGACACCTTGTGTCCAGCATATGATCATAGCTCAAATCCAGTAATCAGTAGCATGCTTAGTATATCGGTATCAATATAACCACATTTGTACAACTATTGAACCAAGTACATAATAAGGGCCCAAATGTTTAGTTATAGTTCTTTACATAGTATCCGAGTCCAATCACAGATAGAACCTCAAAAGTTCAACTATAGCATCATAAGCATTCACAGACATACCTGATTGCAACCTGCTCCTTAATCATAGAAGCTTAGAAGCTTCATGTAAATCCAAAACATCCATACTCATACAATTTCACAAGTATTAATAATCCCACATTCATAACATTTATTGCTTAAGTAGTTCAATAGAGATTGCAACAACGCACAAAACATCTTAGTCCAATGTTATTCATGATGTCAAGTAAGTAAGCAAACTTGGTGCACAACATTAAGCTTTCCAAAGTATAATACCCAATTGGTATTAAGAAGTCATAAGCACACACTCCATTCATGGTGGTACATAGGTCAAGCAAGTCACAATATAACAAGATATTTCAGCATATAACATATGGAAGACAAATCAATCCCACCTTAGCTAAGTTCATTCCAACATGTAATCATGATACATTCCTTAATTATTTCAGTTTAATGTTTCTATGAGATTTTAGAAAGAAAACCACATAAAAAACACATTAGGTGTGCATTTAGAGTGTTTAGGCATCATTAGAAGGTAAAAAACACAACATAGCATTAAAAGGGATAGTGGAGAGCATGGGCTGGATGTGCTAGATGGCATGGCCATGCTAAAAGGGTCACTAAATGCACCTATAGTCAGTAGGAAGCACGGGCTGGGCGTGCTACATGGCATGGTCGTGCTAGAAAGCCAATTTCAATAGTACACAGTAGGAGCTGGGGGTGCCCGAATCAGTTTTACTAATTAACTCATAAATTGAGCTATGATTACTCAAATTTGACACAAGAGGATGAGTTGGAAATTTAACAAATAAATATACAACTTTGTGAAGGACACTAGTCGAAATCTTGACATCTTTGATGCCAAAAGAAGCAATCAATCTAGTTATATAAGTTTGATGCCATGACAGAACCAGTTCTAGTTTAGAAGCTTCCTGCAATTATGCCTTCCCTTTGCCCTTATCAACCTTAAAAGGTTCACCCTTCTCTATGGGTACAAAAAGCAAAACAGAACACAGACATTAATCATTAGGGATTTGAAATCTCTTAACAATAATGACTCCATAAGACAATCAAATTAGAGAACAACATATGGATTGCAAAATAGAAACTTACGTTGATTACGGAATGCCTTTTTGTGATCACATCCTAATTACACCTCACTCTACTAACTTTAATCACTATTCTAACGTTGCTAACTCTCAATTTCATATGATTGTAGATTCCAATGGTTAAATCACAGAAATAGAAGAAAATCTATCTTTCTCCCTTTTTTTTCTCTCTCCTGTGTGTGTGAAGAGGGCGACACCCTCTTTCCAAAAGAGGGTGTTGACCACTCTTTTAAATTTTTAGGTTAAAACATATTTTTTTTATTTTATTTTTTTCCTTTCCTTTTTTTTAAAAAAACACAAAATCACCCATAAATGAATAAGCCCATTTATTTAAAGTCCATTTATGAAATACCATTGGTACAATTAAAACTATACTTTAACAAGTAATCCTTAAACAATAAATGAGTAACAATAATAATCAATAAATCTTATTTAAAAATCATATCCCAATAATTGAATCAAATACCAAATTAATTATTTTATTACCCAAATCAAATCAATTTAGGAAAAATATTTCAAAATCAATTTAACACCATTCTATCCTTCATTTTCAAATGTCTAGGCCGTATCACATTAAATTCCATAACTAGGCTTCCTAAGGCACAACTTCCCAATTTGCAGTCCAGACACCATTAAATGCACGAATAATGAAACAAATAACATGTAATGCATGAATTACCATCTAAATAAAATAATTATGAAAAATAACATATTTGAATTGAAATTCATACCATTATCCCAATTTAGTACCAATTAGCAATCTAGTAGTCATTATGCATAATTCCAGAAATTAGGGCGTTACACTAGTTATTGGGTGGAGTTTTCACAGGTCTGATATTGGGTTGGCGCTTTCACAGGCTAGATATTGGGTTGGCGTTTTCATAGGCCAAATATTGGGTTGGCGCTTTCAAAGGCCAAATATGTATTTTTGAAATTGATTCTAATTATATTTCTCTCAGCGTATGTATGGGCCTAAATATTAGAAGTGAGTTTCCTTTGAATTAATTAAGAATTAATATTACTTTGGTGTAATGGAAAATAAGTATATTTGTATTTATTGGGGTATTTCCATACATTTAGAAAATTATGGTTTTATTTACGTTTTCAAGATGGTTTTACACTTTGAAGCAAATTTTCATTATATTTGTGAATTTTGTGAATTTCATGAATTTATTTCTAGTGTATACTTATTCTATGATTTGAAATAACTTAATATGATATATATAATTTGATATTTTTTTATGTGATTTGAGGATTTAAATTCCATGATTTGAGAGTGTTGCTTGGGCAATATTTATTCTATTTATTTATTTTCTATATTATTTAGCACTACTGAGTGATATACTTAGCGCATCAATTTTTATTACGCGTAGGTTAGGGGTAGTGGGTGTTACTCGAGGACCGGAGGCTTAGCATTAGAGGAGAGGTTTTCTTTTGGGTAGGACATGTGTAGAATGTACTTATGGCATGTATAAAATTATTTAAGAGGTTGTATATATAATAAGTTTATAAATTAATTAAGTGTGTCATTGATTAAGAAATTTTATTTTATGAATTTAAGTATGTAGTTATTAGAAATTAATTCATTGTATGAATGACATCATAATATATTAGAAGTGCTGCATAATTTATTATGTTATTTGGAGTATTAGAGTTTGGAGGAGTAAATGTTAGAGGTGTCCCTGTTTTCTTTTGTGTGGCAAGTTTATTTTTGGGGAGACTCTTGCAGTTTTTTTGCAGGAATTTTCTACAATATTTCATTACGAAAAAAAGATTATTACTTGCCTCCTTATGAAAACTTAGTCAGTTCTAATATATGCTTTTAGGACTATTTGGTAAGGTAAGACGGTGCTCTGGCATTGAATGTGGCGCTCGCCGTCTAATCCTCCAGGACTGGATGATGGGTGATACAGATAGAGTGTTTCTGGGATAGCCAATGAGTTTTACACACAAACACTTCCAGAAATGAAATCAAACACAAGTTCGGATCATCTTCAAAGATAAAGTGTTCTTGAGGTGTTCTTCACCAACTTCAAATAAATCAATGATTTTTCTTTAAAACCAGTTAGAATGAGAGCTTAAACTTCATCTCTTATGTATTTCCATTTCATTTTGTTGTTAAATTATAAAAAATGGGTTATTTATGAGAGAAACCTATAAAAATCTAGTTTTGCAGAAATCTGCAGCTTTCTGGGGTGACCTAGCGGAAGCCAGATGCATCTGGTGTAGGGCACTTGAATTTGCCGTATGCCAGAAGCAAGTGGCTCATGCCAGTTGCATCTAGAATCTGCCATATGCCAGAAGCAAGTGGCTCATGCCAATTGCATCTAGCTCGCACCACTTGAGCCCATAAATTTATAGATTTCTGGTTTCTAACATTTTTGGATTTTCTGATGTTTATGAACTCCAATTACCTTGGTATTGGACGAAAGTCACTTCTAGTGGTGTGAGAACATTAACTCACAAGCCAAATAACTTAAAACATACCAAATCATGCCTAGATTTTGGATTGAAGTGGGTTATGTCTAAGGGTCGAAAATCCACGTTTGATCTGGATAAGTACATTAATGATTTTAATGTTATTTCTTGCAACAATTTATGAATTTTGTTCATCTAACAAGGTGAACATTGTGATAATGAGCTTGAAATTATATTAAAATTGTTATATTTTATTTTCTAACATTTCTGACATTAATTTATATTTTGCTTTTTATTATTTGTTGTTTATTTTGATTAATTTATTTTATTTATTATTGAACTAATATTTGCATTTTGATGATTTTAGTTAATTTTTGCATCCATCATGTTGTTTGAATGTTTGAATGTGATATAATTGTTATTTTTCTTGTCTAATTTTCTGAGTTTGATGAATATAGTTTGTAATTTATTCATAAATGGGGTTTTAATATTATTTATATAATTTGTGGAGAATTCAAATGAATTCTCATTTAAATGAGTTTGTAATAATTTTAATTTTATTGATTAATGGGATTGAGAATTTGTAATAGGAATTAATGGGTAGAATGTATTTTAGGAGGGTTGTAATTCTTTTCTCCTCCCCTTTCTTGTGGATGATTTAGTTTTATTATTTGTAATGATATGTATTGTTAGCATATAATAATAAATTACTTCAATTAAATAAATAGAACCCTAAAATACTTCTAAACAGGAAATAAATTAGGATTCCAAATCCTTATCTAATACGGATTGTTTGGACTGCAGTATATATACCCTAAATTTACTCTAAAATCAGGTGAACTATAATAAATCTCTCCCAAAATTTTGAGAGTTTAATAATTGGTGTGGTGAGCGTGGAACACACCTTCAATCTCTTTTCAACCCTAGCTAGCCTTTACTTATCTATTCGTCATGGCCGCCAACCCAACTAAAAATCCAAACACCAAAGGCCAAGGCAATGACCATGGCGAACTTGGTAAGCAAGTTACCCTCACCCTCCTGCCTGTACCCTATCATCAAGTAGCGGCAACCTTGGCGCAGGCTTATTCTCAGTTTACCATTGTATTGAAAAACATCCTAGAGAGCTCAACACCCAATGGTGACCCCCATTACGCCTCCCAAACCCATAGGCATTCTCCCTAATGGAGGGAAAGTTCATCTACCTTCCCCCAGACATCCAACTCACTCTTTCTCCGATCGATATAAGGAGGCCAAATCAAAGCCTATCCACCACCACGACTAAGGGGTTAGCCACAACCAAATTTTGGATGAGGCGAACCTTAGGGATATAGTGAAGGAGTTGGTACGGGAGTGTAAAGAATCAAAGGAGAACAAGGATTATGGTCTCCGCCAAGACTCGCTATTATCTCCCACCATCCTGGCCGCAGCTTTCCCCCCTAAATTCAAGCTCCCCATCTTCCAATTTTATGATGGCTACACTGATCCAAGAAGTCATTTAGCAACTTTTTGAACTATAATGTATTTGGAAACCAACTCAGAGGACTTAATGTGTAAAGTTTTCCTAATCACCCTCAAGGGCGCCGCACAGGAATGGTACTAAACGCTCAAGACAGGGTCCATACACTCTTTTTCACAGCCAGCTATGGCATTCCAAACTCGTTTCATAACCTGTATCCCATCTAAGAAGATCTCATCTGACCTAGTGGATTTGAAGAGAGAGAAAGGGGAAATCTTGTGGCAGTATGTGGCTAGATTTCAAAAGATGGCTATGCAGGTGGAGAACTTGAATGATGAAGTAGCTATTAGTGCAATGGCTATGAATTGCAAGTACAATAAATTGTTCAAAAACTTGAGTATTGATCCACCTCTGACTTTTTCCAAGCTCATGGCAAGGGCTCATAAGTACATCAAATTGGATGAAGCTTATGAGGTCTAGCAGTAACATAAGTTAGCCCCAGAGGAAAAATTCAGATCTAGAAGGCATTCACCACCTAGAGACATGCATTTACCTAGAAGGAGATCGCCCATCCGACTCCTCTAAATAAGTTACTCGGTCTGAACTCCTTACAGCAAAAAAGGCTAGCCGCCATGGGACTCAGAATTCACCCTAGTGAACAATACTCGTTTGAAGATCTTATCTTGGATCCTAGAGTAAGGTGATCGGATGCAATGCTTGTTTCCCAGGAAGATGAGGGAAGACGCGGCATGCCACAGAGATAAAAGTAAGTATTGCGAGTTCCACAGAGATGTGGATGATGAAACTGATGCCTGCTGGCAATTGAAGAGGGAGGTAGAATGCCTCATATAGATGGGCAAGCTGAAGCAGTTTGTGGGAAATGATAGGCAGGAAGGAGGATAATCTAGTAGATTAAACAGGGGCGATCGAACTCTAGGCACCATTCACACTATCTTCATTGGTTCGGTGGGTGGTGACAACAATTCAGTAAGGAAATGGAGAGTCAAAGAAATATACTCCATTATACCCCAACATAAGCCTACCCCGAGACCACAAATATCGTTCTCTGACATTGACGAAGAACATGTCTGCACACCCCACAATGATGCGCTGGTAATTGATGGAGTCTTGGAAAATTTTTTGGTGAAAAGAATCCTAGTTGATGGAGGTAGTGCAGTTAATATGATGAGCATGGAAGTATTCAAGGCCCTTAAATTAAATCCGATAAAACTTAAGCTAGTTTGAACTCCTCTGGTTGGTGTAGTAAGCAAGCCAGTACAAGTGGCAGGAGCAATTGATATAGATATGGAGCTTGGTGGTGAAAATGCTTCAAGGAGATTCAAAGTGGAATTTATGGTATCAGACATCCATTTTCCATATAACGTAATACTAGGAAGACCTGCTTTGTATGAGCTAGAAGCGGTAACGAGCATCAGATATTTAACTGTGAAATTTTATTCAGATAGGGGCGAAGTGGTGGCTGTGAGAGGTGACCAGAGAGCAGTAAGAGAAGCATATGTAGTAGCTCTAAAGGGCCTTCCATTGAGCCTACCAATCTTGTGGATGCCATAGAGCACCCTCCTTTTGATATTCCTATACACTAAGGAGATTGAGGTCCTGAGCCAGTGGGCGAACCAATCATATAGGAAATAGAGAAAGGAAGGAGCATAAAGTTGGGAGCTGACCTACCAGGAAAAGTACAATAGAGCATGAAGGCAGTCTTGAAAGTAGATAGGTCTAGGCATTTACAAATTGAGAAAAATTGAAGGAGCAGAGTTACCCAAAACTTGGAATGCCGACAATCTTAAACGAGCATATTATGCTTATTCATTTTATGATATGTAAAAATTTAAGTCATTTGAAATAATGGAATATGATAGGGCCTCAAGTTTTTTCACTTGGTGCATCATGCCCTTCAATAACAACAAAGGACATGAAGCCTCAAGTTTTTCCTGAAGGACTTTACTTATAATTTTTGTGCTTATGTGTAGCAATACCGTTCTCCAATGGCTTAAGTAGCCTAGCTCTCTCGATCTTAGGGGACTTGTTCTCCAATGGCTTAAGCAACCTAGCTCTCCCCGACCTAAGGGATCTGTTCTCCAATGGCTTAAGTAGCCTAGTTCTCCTGGTCCAAAGGGACCCATTCACCAATGGCTTAAGCAGCCTAGTTCTCCTGGTCTGAAGGGACCAATTCGCCAATGGCTTAAGCATTTTTTGTTAGGAAAGAAACCTCTTATAATCAATATTCATTGCAGGCAACAACATTAATTTAGATTGCCAGATGTTAGTCACAACAATAACATGTCTGAATAATAGAACAAAAACCTAAAAATAAGTATAAGAGATTGGAAGGCTAAACATCTAGATTTTTTCATCAAGTTAAAAAGAAATTTTACATATGCATAAATACAAGAGATTCCTACACCAAATCTACAAAAGATTGTACAAATTTTCTAACTACCCTGCTTAGAAGGAGCAGGCGAATTAGCTCCAGAAGAATGTGGTTGATCCCCCTCATCACCTTTAAAAAATAATAATAATTAAAAATAATAATAAAATATTAAAATAATAAATGGTAATAGTAAATACAACATTTGGACATAAATGACCAAATAATTGATGGGAGACTACTGTTAACATATAATAATAAATTACTTCAATTAAATAAATAAAAACCCAAAAATACTTTTAAATAGGAAATAAATTAGGATTCCAAATCCTTGTCCAATACGAATATTTGGACTCCAGTATATATACCTTAAATTTATCCTAAAATCGGGTGAACTACAATCAATCTCTCCCAAAATTTTGAGAGTTTAACATGTATGTTTGACATGTTTTCAAAAATTGCATAAAAATATTTTGCATCTCAATTTAGATTAATACTGTAATTAATAAATAATAAATATTTGGACAACTAGGCAGCCGGTTTAGACTGGCGGAACGAGTGCCTAACGCCTTTCCATTTTCATACCTAACTCCTGAATTCACTTTGGTTAAAACCAGATTAATTAATTTCAAAGGATTAATTAATTCAAAAATTTTTTCCCTAGTTTAGTAAAATGGGGTGACAACTCTAAACAATTTTCAAAACCTTACCAAAGTAAGGAGACATTTCTTTAAGGATAGAAATGAGATTGGATAAAATAATTATTTTGAATTAAAGTAAACCAAGTCTGTTTATTTCGATTTACTTGAGTAACTCTCGAGAAAGCCATGAGACGTTGTGCGGAAGCCATATCGTCCTCAAATGGCTATAATGGAGTTCGTAATATTTATGAAACCTCTTCCTTGGCTTTGCTGATCCTTATGTGCTAATAAATTTTCCTCAAAGCAATATTTATTAAACACTTTATTGCCTTGAACTTTATTACCTATATATGATAAAAGCGTAGGTAGCATAATCAAATGAGCACAACAGAATTCATGCTTGTGCAGTCCTCAACTGTAACGCCCTTATCCGGTCCTATAGGATCAGACAGTGATGTCACATTCTGTGCCAGAAACACAGACTGATTTGCTTATTCATTTAATGTGATTTTAAATTAAGAAAACATTTAATTAAAGAAAAGAATATATTTCATAATATATTAGAAAATTTAGTAATACCATTTTTTTTTTATTTTATAACACTCGTAACTGTTTAAACACCATACAAATATATATGTATTTAAAATATTAATTCCTTTGTAGAACTTTTAATAATAAAAGTTAAATAATCAAATTGAATTGTAAAATAGTCTATTAATTAAAATCCAAGATAAGTTTAGTATTAAATGTTAATTCCCAAACCACTACTTACACAATAAACAAATAATTAATACTTATACTACATGCCAAATTCTTACTATATACTTAAATGCCTAAAGAACTTTCTCCTCCTCTGATGCTGATTTACCAAATCACATCAACTTATGTTATCTTCAACCTGCGCGTGAGAAAACTCATCGCGTTGAGTATAAAACTCAATGGTGTTATTTATAATTTAAATCAAATAATAATTTTAAGAACATAAATTTTGAAGAGATTTCCTTTATTATAAATATTTATATACAAATATTAATAATCATTTTTATCATTGTATTAAATTATTTATCTTTAACTGAATATTTAAAACATTTCAAAATCCATTCCTCAAATTAATATAATATAAACCTGCTAACTACCAATACTATATATTCTTTTAATTTAAAAACATATAACAACCCAAATCATATAACAAAACTTATTATCTTAAATTTTTCTTAAAAATAAATTCTTACATATGGGGCTCAGATACACTTAGGAGAAAATGAAGCAGATAAGATTTCAGAATAACAGAATAACTAAATCACAGAATTGTGGCCTGTGAAAACGCCACCACATATCAGAAATGAGGCCCATGGGAGTGCCCCTAATGGCCTTTTAAGGCGCCATACCAAATAATAAGCGAGTCCGCTTATTCATAAGGCATCTAGAGCTTAGCATATGATCATAGCTTCCATATATCAGAAAGGCTTAAAAGCCGAGCATGCTCATGTACTAGAATAAATCAGATCATACAACAGATTCACACTAAGTATATTATAACCCAAAAACTTATCATTTTTGCTTATTGATAATATTTCACATATACCTTGTTCTTTCCTTATTTTGCTTACAGATATCATAAAATATCAATCATAGCCACCACTCAAACATTAATTAATAAGTGGCCAATAATCATCATTTTCATAAAATAGAATTTCAATCAATTCATAAAATCATTTAAAAATCATATCATATAAATTAATATATCATTTCTTTGAAAATCCATAAAATAATATTGTAATAACTTCAATAATTCCTTTCTAAGAAAAATAACTCACATTGCAAATATATATATATATAAACAATGTAATGAACTTTAATTAAATTAAAAAGTTAGTATTGCACTAACCTGACTTGAAAAACTTCCTTAACCTTTCCTCTTTATTAATCGATTCTTTAACCACTTCTGTGGTTTAACTCAACCTATAAACAAATTGTATAATTTATTTTCAGTTTATTATTTCAACTTTACATTGGTGTTCTATTCTTATTATACTTATTTTCAGTTTATATCACTTTTCCATTTCATTTAGTATAATCAATTTATATCTTAAACCAGTTCAATTACTCTATTAATTTTGATCAAATACAAATTAAGCTTGTTTTTATTTAACTAATTCATCCTTCCCTTTATTTATTTCAATAAGATTAATTATTTAATAAATCTCCTCTTTCATTAAAATTCAACAGCATTTATTTATAATCAGTCTATTCAAATTTCACATTTATCTTAATATCACATAGCCCATCCGTCGGGCAATGCAATTCAATTTTCATCCACCATTCTCAATATATTTCAAGTACAACTTTAATCTCATAATACATTTTCTTTATAATTAAGTTTGTAACAGACTATTTTTAAGTGTCGGTATTGGTGATTTACCAATCTGTGAATAATATCATCGGTCCGGGACTTTGTATTATTTTGGTCCGAAAAAATTACTATGTGTGTGTAATATTTTATTTAATATTTTTGGAGCATGCTTACATGATTTAGGTGGGTAGAAAATATTTCATAAATATTTTTGGAGATTTGCGGTAACTAATGAATATTATTTCTAATGTAGTATATTAATGAATAATTGAGGAATTATTTTTGTGGAGTTAATTTAATTAATTGGTGGAGTTAAATAATATTTAAAAGAGAATTATTTGATGAATATTTAGAGCCTTTGGATTAGAATACCTTGACTTGATCTAAGCCATACACTTGTCAAATTTTGGTGAATTAGCAACTTCTGCTTTGTTGACTTGGTCAACAATGCTTATCAACACATCTTCTCTTCTTCTCTTCTTCTTCTCCAATGCCACATCTCCTTCTTCTTTCTCTTCCTCCATCTCCTTTCATTTTCCTACTCCAAAATCTCACCTAATCACTTAGTTTAAGCCTTAAAATAGCAAATAAACACCAAGACTCAAGCTTAGAAGTAAGAGTTTGAAGTTTTAAGTTGAGGAATTTGAGTTCCTACGAAGAACAAGTAAGTAATGATTTTTTATTCTAAGAATTTAATTAGGAAATTCATAACATTTACATATTAGATTATGCTTTAAATCATGCTCCTTTCATTTCCTTTGTTAAATTTGAGTTTAATAAGAATTTTTCCTACTTGAAGAGGTTGGTGAACCCTCTCTCAAAGGAAAGGAAAAAGGATAAGAGAAGAGCTTTATAAGCTCCTTCAAGCTCCATTTTAAGGTTAGTGCACTAATAACTCTTTTCCCCTTTCATTTTCTTCAAGTTTCAAGTTTTAGGTTTTTGAATGATTTTTGTGAAGAATGTGAATTGTG
>CANUEP010176143.1:0-21254 GCA_947857235.1 Jatropha podagrica
TTAAATATTGAAATTAAAAATTAAGATGGATGCTATAAATTCAATTATCAATCATTATATTTTAAATTAATATTGATGAATTCAATTAACACTATTATTATTTTGAAATCTAATAGATGATAATAAATAAATTCGAAAAAATTAAGTTTTGATTTGCAATCTAATAGATCACACGTACAATTAAAATTAAACAATTATAATTACAAAAATTAATAAATAATTTCAATAAAGAAAATTGAGTTATGAATATATTATAACCAATAACGTTGGAGTGTGTAAAAATTAAATTTTGAAATTATGATCAACAACACAACAAATTTAAAATATTATTTACATCTATTTTTTTAATTTCATTTTAGAAGGTAAATATTAGCTCAATAATTTTTTAAATTAATATTTTAATTATTTATGAAAAGAATATTTGATATTTTTCTACTGATAAACTTCTAATAACGGATGTCTTTTAGATTGGTAAAATAAGTTTTTTATTATAATAATAAATAGAATTAAATAATATATAAATAAGGAATTACCGGTTTTATAGGTAATAAGTTATTAGATATTTTTAAATTTAATGGCCCACATTAGATGGTTTAAATCTAATGAACAATAACTACTGCAGTATCTCTACAGAATTTTTTATTTCTGCATAGTAGTTTTATCCGTGACAATAAGAGTTATCAAAGTCCCAACTATGAATTTAACTTGTTCTTGGACAATAAATCCATGTTCATAGCTCTAAAACAAGAATGATAGTTAGGACAAATAAGAACAGGAGAAACCAGAACTAGAGCTAGATTCTCATTTGGGTGGAGATAATATGGACTCAATGAATCTCAAGTCAGATGAATTGCAGGTGTAGTCCTAACTTGCTCAAACATGAAATACAATGAGCAACTTCTGATTTAAAGTATATCAGTATAATTGAGATTGAATAGGGGGCAAGGAAAAGTAATTTTAGTATGTCAAAATAAAAAATGTAAATCCCTTATGATACACCCTTTTCATTTTATTATATATATATTCACTTAGATATACTTAGTTAGTATAATTATATTGGAATTCTAATGATTATAAGATATCTTTCTAATAATCTAATATTCAAAGTAAAACGCAAATTATAACGTGTTTGGTTTCAAAGAAAATGAAGAAAAATGGAAAAGAAAGTATCAGATTGATAACTCTGCTATCATGTGAATTTTTATGACTGTATACATTTTGAATAGATAACTTTTCTAATTTGTACTTAGAAGTTATTAATTTTAGTCCAAGTTTAATTAGACAATTAGCTAAAGCTTAGATGTTGCAAATAAACCTGATTGCGAAAGAGGGGATAACAGCCACGTTCAATAATCATAGATATGTAGAATTCTAAACAAAATGATTTTTTTTTTTATAACATAACTTATTTTTCAAGAAATAAATATCTTATTCATTTATTCAAACAGTAACGATTTAAAAAAGATAAACCCAAAAAAAGAAGCTAAAGTGTAAATTAATTTACGAACTTCACAAACTCATCGGAGTTCATTGTCAATGTGTAGCTATTCTTCATCTCCATCATCATCATCCTCACAACTTCATCAAATGCTTTCTTTTCATGATCTTCGCCATCAAAGAACAATTTACCATCATCATCATCACCAACATCATAATCATCACTTCCATTTTTAATAATAACAAGGATTGCCCCCTTCATCAAGTAACTTGTTTCCTGTAACCCTAACACGAGCAAATACCATAATGATGATTCTAATATTTAATTAGAGTGAAATAATTTCATTTCTCATACCAAAAATCTGATCTTTCCTAATAAAGTCATTCTTTGTTTATTAACATCACTTATTATCACATTTTCAAGTGCATAATGTTCTGCTAAAACTTTCTTCAATAACCATTGCCTTGCAAACGAATCAATCATGCAAGAAATTGTCCACACAATGCGTAACTTAAGCTCTTCTTCAGTCAAAACTTGGTCAATTGTATTTTCATTTAAATGGCCATTACATTCTTGAAATGAAGTAGCTCCAAGAACAACACAATTCTTGATCCTACTACCGATTTTTGCTTTCCATATAAGTAAATAATTACTACCTTCGTGATAAGGAATCTGTCTATGCAAAGATTTAATATGTTTAAATTGCTTCAAAACTTCAATAGGCGAGTAATATGAGATGATATTAGAAGAGTTTGAAATCGAATTTTTAGGAGTTGCTTTGATACGTTGAAGGAACTGGAGAGAGTTGCAAATGAACTTAATAGAATCTTGAAAAGATTGAAGGTGTTGCGGAAGCATTGATATTTTAACAATTACTATTGCATGAATAGTGAATATGTGTAATGAGCATGAACAATTGTACTGAAAATTACACCAAACAAATTCTCAAATAATTATAGTGGTCGTAAATAATCCCACTATAATCCAATTATCTAGGCATGTAATTAATAACATAATATATCACACTACTATACACCCTAATAAAATAGCTTCAAAATAAATTACACAATAAAATGCTATAAAATAGACAAATAAAGAGACTCTACCAATTTAACAAGGTTCGGCCGATTTTGCCTATATCCTCAAACACTGCTCAATTTGATATTTCTCTTAATTTAAAAATATTACAAATTGGAGAGAAGAGACAATTAAGCCAATTAATGGGCTATTGTTGTTCTTCTATTTAGGGATACTAAACATGTAGGGGTGGCGGCTTTATTTATAACTAAAGCCACCGCCCAATTGATTCCAAATTCCCGATGTGGGAATTGAGTCATAAAACAACATAAGGGAAATAGTCTATGGTTTGATTTTGAGTCAGTGGGTATGCAAGGAGGGATTAAGAGAAAAATATTGTTTGTTTGAAGGATAAGAGACGCAAAGCATTTAGAAACTGAAAGGCAAAGAGTAAGAGATTTAGCATCACTTAGTTTGTTGAATATAATGAGAAGAAGTGAGTCTGGTAGAAGATCAAAGTAATCTTCTTTTAAAGGATTCATTAATGGGGTTTTGTTATGGATTTTGTTTGTATGGTTGAAGGGACAATATTGGCTTTTGAAGATAATGAGAGTTTGGCCAGTTTAAAAAGCAAAAGGGAAAGAGGACGAGACAAAATACACGAGTTTGACCAAAACCAAGGACGTGATTGAGTTAAATAGCCGAAGTTTCTGACCTCCTTTCCCTTCATTTTTAAGAAAAAAATGTTTTTTTTTTCTAATACACGTTTTGAATGCAATAAGCAGACCATGATAAAAATGTTGTTCATAGAACACTGGCTTTTCTCCTTTAGTATGAGGTGGGCCTCATTTTTTTTCTTTTGTTTTCCCCCTAAGGCACTGATTTTGAACCATATGGTATCTATATCTATCTATCTATCTATCTATATCTATATATATGAAAGCTGAAACAAAGAGAAATATTTAGGCTTTCTCTTTATTCAGTATTCTATTTTTCTTTTCTAGGGAATTTTTTAGTTTTTTTTATTTTTCTACATTATGATTGGATACTTTCTAAATTTAAAAATTAATAATAAAATTTTTTAAAGTGTTATATTCATATTAGAATTCTATTTGAAAACTAAATTTAACAAATTCAAAGATAATCTAATTGCTTTTAAACTTTAATCATATCTATCACAAATTATCTAGCTATATACGACTTGTTTAGTCTTGATAATTTTCATCTATTTAAGATCTTCACCCTGAATTCTTTCGTTCTGCAATAGTTCTTCTGACGTAACCGAGCACTTATATAAAGGATACCGCGGATCAATGATATTCTTGCAAGTTGCTCTTTCTGATTCTAATTTCCTGATTTTGATGTAATTATTTTGTGTGAATATTATGTTTGAGGATTTCTAACAAATTTAATCTTTTGTTGCCTATGATTTATTAAACTCTAATGATAATATTTTTAATGCAAGCATATGGTACAATTCAACCTGCAAGGATGATGACACTGAAGGTTAACTTAACTTTCTTCTTTCTCATGCTTTCGTGCCACTTCTGAAGCTGTAGATGCTATTATCGAGACTGTAAATTCGGCCAATTATAATTGTATTCTCCAACTATTAGTATTCTTCCTAGTAGAAGGTAAAATTTCTACAAAATATATAACTCTCTTTTTTTCCCTAGATTATTATCATTTCAGTTACTGTTTGTAAGTATGAAAGTTCTCTTTAGTTTTGAAAATATAATATTGAAAATTAGTTTAAAAAAATATTATTTTTGATTTACAAGACTACTAAAATTAAATGTTGGTAATTAGAATGTTGGATGATAGATGGTGTTGCTTAAGTAATGGTAATGTGTTGGGTGCGATCAGTAATTTTTATTTTTATTTTGATTGGCCTTAATTAATTTTTCATACCAGGTTTTATTTAATTTAGAATATCAAGCAATGGATTTTTATTTAAGGGAATAAATGAGGACTCCTCTTGACTTCAACTTCGATAAGAAGACCATTCAGAGATGTCATTTTTGAGTAATATCAACAAGCAAATTTTGAATTGGTTCTTAACTATACTCAAATTATGAACAATCATGTTTCAATATTAAGCAATTTTTTTACTTTCGTTCCTTTAAAAGTTGCCAATGTTGTTGTTGTTATTAGTGACCTTCAAAAATAATGGAGACTTACAACTGCTTTGAAGGACTAAAATTGATTAGTATTTATACACATACCATAAAATCTACCTTCCTCACTTATAAATTCGTTGTTTTATGTTGTTGCTATTGTAATTTTTGCTTTATTTCAAGTTATTCATGTTAACGGTGTTATACATGTTAATGGTGAATAGTAAATCCCACCATCTAAGGTGTGATTTATATTAATAGATTTTTTAGAGTATTTTTTTAAATATATATATTTATATTTATTTTAAAATCGTAAGCAATCAATTACATGTGTGTAAAGACAATTAGTTTATTATTATTTTAAAATTTCACTCAAAACACTTAACAGTTAGATTTCAATATAATTTATTAATACCTGCACGAAAAGTGTGGAATTACAATTAGTATAATTAGATAATTATGATTTTCTTTTACTTTTTTTGAAAACTATATTTATCTCCTTTAGAAGGAACTATGCTTATCTATTAACAAAATTGTTATCCTTATAACTGTTAATAAAATTTTCAACCGTACGTAAGATGTATCTTATAGTTAATCATCATATCTTATCAATTAAAAAATCTTATCGATTTAAAAATTTAAAATCTTTTCAAAAAATTTCAAATTTCTTTTTTATACGTGGATGCAATCCACTATTATTTTAAATCTAAAATTCAAATTCGAATTTATAATATATCTAAATAGAATAAATGAAACATAAGAGTATCCAAAATATATTTTGAATCTACAATAATAATATCATTATTAATCAAAATTTTATTTAAAATATTTTTAATTATTTTTATTAAAAAATAAAAAATTGAATAAATTAATATCATAATTCAGTAATAATATTTTTTAAAAAATATATAAATACTCGAGCGCGAAGTGCGGAATAACGACTAGTATATATAATCCTGAAATAATAAATATCTTTAAAAGGCTGAGTTGGCATTCTACTTTTTTAGGATTTAGTTTTTTCTTTTTTTACAAATTTTTGATTTTTTTCTAAGATTTGATAATATTTAATTTTTAATAATTTCATATTACGATCTTTTATCATTATCATCGCTAAAAAATTAAAGGAGAATTTCAAATTCTTATTTTAGCTAAATTATCACCATCAATTAGCAGATGTACAAAATCAACATTATTTATTGCCCTCTCTTCTTCAATCTTTAGACTCATATGTTTGGAGATTGACTTCGTTCCCTTGCCAGCTAGCATTTTTATAAGACTGTTGCCTTAATATCCTTTGATCATGGAAAATCAGTGATGACTATTGCTTACTGGCTCACTTTGCAGAACCAATGGGCTTTGAATTCCTATTCCAGGAAAGCAAGCAAGTTGACTTCTTCTTTGTTTTGAGTGTATATGTATGTAATTGTAGGAAATGTTTCTTTTATTATAATTTTATATGGCTGTCCTAAGCTCATTTGATAATGTTAAGTCAATTGATTATTAATTTCTGAAGCTTTATTTGAAATTTTCTATTTTTATTTCTTTTGGATGAAATTTTATTATTAAATAATGAATTATTTTTAAGTTGCTGGTGTAACTTCTGTTGGCCGATTGAAGATTTGGTGGTCTCCACCCGAACGCGATTAGTTCAAATTAAATGTTGCTCCTTCTATCTATGGATTGCATGGATGTGGGTTCAGTTTTGTTGTTTATAATACCATCGGTTACAAGTTGCTGCCGATTTAGTTTGTATTTGATTCGGCCCAAGCAGAGGTTAAAGTGAAAATTTGAAACAGTAATTTTTAGAGTGACTAATTACCTAGAATTGGGTTTCTCTATTCTCAACATTGAATCAAATTTTCTTACGATGATTTAACATCTTTCATCCCGTAATTTTTGGAAAATGATTACTTTTGGGACTAAACTCTTTCTTTTAGATTCTTTTGTTTTTAAGTTAACTTCTTTTAATTTAATACATGTTCGTAGGAAAGGCAATCAAATTGCCTATGAACTATCTTAAATTGGCTAAAATTCTTTAGATATTTGGATAGAGGATTTTCATCGTTCTATCTTCCTTTTGTTTTATTCGACATTGACCATTTCCTTTAATATATTATATTTTCTTTTAAAAAAAGAAAAATTCATTTATAAATGATGAAATGGAACACCTCAAAATTTTAGATCTTAAAATGATATTATTTGGACAGGTCATGAATGGTATCACCCGAGGAAAAAATAATATTTTATTTGGACCCGATAATGATATTGAACATAATTAATATTTGTGGAGTTAATTATATTTTATGTCATTGGTCTTAATTAATTAAAGTTAAGATGTAAATTTTTTGTGATAGAATAAGTAATAAATTATTGGTGAATAGTGATTTACCGATCTATGAATAGTACCATCGGTCCAGGACTTGGTATTATTTCGGTCCGAAAAAATTACTATATGTGTTTAACATGTTATTAAATATTTTTGGAGCATGTTTGCATGATTTAGGTGGGTAGAAAATATTTCACGAATATTTTGAGAGAATTGCGGCAACTAATAAATATTATTTTTATTACAGCGTATTAAGGAATAAATGAGGGATTATTTTTTGTGGAATTAATTTAATTAAATTGTGGAGTTAAATAACATTTGGGAATGAATTATTTGAGAAATATTTAGAGTCATTGGATTAAAATACTTTGACTTGATCTAAGCCATACACTTGTCAAATTTTGGTGAATAGCAAGATTTGCTTTGTTGACTTGGTCAACAAAGCTTATCAACACATTTTCTCTTCTTCTCTTCTTCTTCTCCAATGCCACATCTCCTTCTTCTTCCTCCATCTTTCTTTCATCTTTCTACCACAAATCACCACCAAATAACCCAATTAAATTATAAAATAGTGAATTTCTCTTAAGAAATAAGTAATAGAAGCTTGAATTTGGAGTTCCTAAATTTTGAATTTGAAGTTGGCATTAAAGAGGTAAGCTGTGATTTTTGGGTTTTATAATTTAATTAGTAAAATTTAAGGATTACACATGCAATAAAAGCATTAAATCATGCTCTTTTCATTTTTTATATTAATTTTGAGTTTAATGGAATTTTCTGTTACTTTGAAGAAATTGATGAAACCTCCACCAAAGGCAAAGAGAAGGCTAAGGATTAGAGTGTTCTAAGCTTCTTTAAGCTTAATTAAGAGGTTAGTGCAATAATAAATCATTTCCTCTTTCATTTGCTTCAAGTTTTAAGTTTTAGGTTTTTGTATGATTTTTGTGGAATATGTGAAATGTGTTGGAGAAATGAGAAATTGAGTGCTTTAATATGATTTTTTTTCTTGATTGATAAGCATGGAAGAATGCTAAAATGGGGAGAGTAATCTCTCTTTCCCTTGAAACTAAGAGAGGCCGAAATTTTTAGGAAGAAGGTCATAAATTTTGTGTTATGTTTTTGTGTTCTTTAGATTTTATTGTGCTCTTGAATGATTTCTTTTAAGATTAATGTGACTAATTTGGAAAGAAACACTTTGCTTTTGATTTGGGAGAAGAGGCCGAACCTATGGTGGTGAAGGGCCATTGTGTTTCCTTTGATTTTAAAGCTTGATTTTAACTTAATGGGCTTGCTATTGAATAATTTAATGGTGGTCAAAACCTCTTCCTTGAAATAGAATGTTTTAAGTATTTTTTTTACAAAACTCAAAGAAGGTTTGAAAGTGAAAAATATGAATTTTAACGTTAAAAGTTTTTAAGTGATAATTTTATATTTTGATTAAGAATTCTTACTTTGAAAAACGGTGCTTGAAGGAAAGGAAACCCTTTCCCCTTTGGTGGCTTAGAGTGGCCAAACCACTTTGGAGTGGTAAGACATATTTTTGTTTTCCTTAAATGTTGATTTTAAAGTATTTTAAGCTATATAAATGGAGGTATTATGATAGTAAGGTTTCATTTGAAATATGAATTGATTTTGTTGATTTTACAAGTTGTAAGTAAAGGAATTTTTAAATAATAAATGTTTTATTTTTTTAAATGTTTCAAATAAGGATGGGTGAATGAGAAATAAGATTTATGGTGGGAGAATGCAAATATTTTAGGCTCTACTATACATGATTGACATGTGGTATGATAAGATGTATTGTGATATGAGAGCATGCTCGAGTTATCAGCCCCTTTTATTTGGTGGAACTATGATCATAAGCTAGGGTTATCAGCCCTTATGAATAAGCGAACGCGCTTATTATGAGATGTGGGTGGCGCTTTCGCAGACCACGATAGTGCTTTCACATGCCACGATAGTGCTTTCACAGGCCACGATTATATGATGGGGGTGGCGTATCCACAGGCCATGATTGATTCTGTTTACATTCTTTCTGTTTAGTACGAGCTTTAACTAAGAATGGAATTTTATTATATTATAAAAAATAGGGACTCAAGTTTATTTTAGCCTTTTTCTTTATATGGTTTTCAAAGTGCTCAAATTTAATTAACGTCATTTCGGTATTTAATTTATATATTTTGAGTAATTTAAAGCATTTTTGAGACTTCCTATTTGGCTATGCTTGTTATCTTAAATTATTGATTATTTAGCACCACTGAGTCTTCCACTCAGCGCGTTGATTTTTATCACCCGCAGTTTAAGAGCCGAGGACGCTATTCAGGATCAGAAGTGAGCATCAGGGTAGATATACCATTTTGGATAGGATATTTCTTGTATGGTGATTTTGGCATGTATATAAATATTATAAAAGGTGAAGGTTGTATACATTAAGTTAATTATTAGTTAAGAGTTGTGATTAATTGAGTAATGACTTTTATTATATTTTGGTATATGAATATCAATAATTATTCTTGAAATAAGCGCGTTTATAATATTGATGATAGTATCTAAATGTAGTGGATGGATATTTAGAAGTGCTTGTTAATGATTTGAGTTGAATTGGAGTATGGGGTTTGGAGACAATTTTATTGGAAGTGTGTGTATATTTTTCTTTGTATGGCAAGTCAATTTTTAGGGGAAATTCTTGCGAAATTTTTCATAGGGATTTTTCTAAACTTTAATTTATTTAAAAAAATATTATTAAAAAAAATTAATTACTTGTCTCCTTATGAATAATTAACCACTTCTAATAAGTGATATAGATCGGTGCTTCGGCACCGAATGTGGCGCTCACAGTCTGGTTCTCCTGGATCGGGCGGCGAGTGTTACATGAAATTTGGTTGAATTCTATTTAATTTTATAAATTAATTTTAAATATCAAATTTTTGCTCATGTAACATATAAAAATGTAGAACTCTAAATTTCAAATTTATTTGTATCAGTTAGTTACTTAGTATAAAACTATAATCAATATTTACATATTTTTAAATTTTTATACATATCTTAGTTTTTTTTATATATATATATCTTAGTTTTAACATCAGTATAATAGTTTTCTATATATGCAGTAATGAATATAATATTTTCAATTGAAAATAGCTACTATACCAATCTGTCCAAAAAATAGTATATATTTTTTCCTTATAAACTTTCATAATTAAAGTAAAAAAATAATGGCTTCCAAAAACCAATTAAATAAGGATATTGTTTACTTTAATCATGAAAGCTTACAAAGTAAAAAATGTATAACATATTTTGTATAATGTAATGTTGTATCATTGAAATATAAAAATTGAATTAAAGGTTTAGCTCAAATCATTTATATCTAAAATACTTACAATTTTTTTTATTATTCATTTAATAAAAAGTTATCAATAAAATTTTTTTAAAATAAAATATAATGTATAATAAACAGAGCAACCGATGCAATGCGCGATATTTCATCTAGTTTTATTATTATCTCCATCCCAAAGGATATGGATCCCTCCAATATTATATATACCGACTTGCAGGAAACACCTTACAATGGATGATATATTAGAAGTAATCAGTTCACTTAATTAGTGAATTTCAGTTCACAAATTTTCATGATTTTTTTTAAAATAAACTCCAACTAAAATCTAGAGATTAAAAAAGAAATAATAAATACTTGTTTTTTTTCGTTTAAAAATTTACCCACTCACATTTAAGAAATATTTTATTTTTAACATATCCACATTTGAAGAAGTGATATAAAAAATTTCTCCTCTCTTAAAAGTTTAAAGCTTAAATACGGTAACCTTTTAAATACTCAAAGAAAAAGTGTTTTGCACTCTTTGTAGACCTACATATGGAGTCCTTTTAGGTGCCTTAAGAGGCAGCGATTCACCCTCTTTCCTTTTAAGTACCCTATAGGAGGTAGCAATTTGCCTCTTTGTAAGCCAAGCTCGAGCGAATCCTAATTAATTGAGTCATTATAATTTAACGTGCTTTTCCCATGAAGACAAAAAACCTGGATTAAGAGCATCGCCTATTCATTAAACCACTTTCTAAAAACATTTAGTTAAAGATACATGCTACACATTTAGTACTTGAGAAATACAGGAAAGCAAGGAGAGATTAATTCAATCTTCTGTAACTTCTATTAGACTGCCCACCCATTTTGCACGATATCAAGTTGATTTTGCAAAACCGAAATGCCTCTTCATATCAGTTAATTTATGGACGCTTGTAGATGTGATACAAGAAACATCCGAGAAAACAGGTGGTGTTATAGACAGCATTGAGAATAGTCACTCTAATCTTCAACTTTGTGGTGGTGGTGGGGGAGGGGGCTGCATCAACATTTGTTGCATAAAGGGTCCCCCTGGCAACTGCTGTGGAGGTGGTGGCTGCCGCCATACTTGTGGGACACCCATTCCCATTGCTGGTGGCGGATGCCTCGGGAGAGGGGCTTGAGCTGCCTGGGGCGGGGGCGGTGGCATGTTTGGTGGCAGTGGCCTGAACTGCATTTGAGGTGGAGGCATAACTGGTGGTGGCATGGCTTGACTTGGCTGTGGTGGTTGACCTTGACCTGGCCAAGCAGGTTGTCCAGCTACCTGCATTGGTGGGAAAGCTGCATTTGGTGGGGGTGGTGGGCGGAGTGCTGGAATGGGGGCTGGAGGAATACCACCATTTGCGAATGGTCGTGGAGGCACTGGTGCACCGACTGCTCCATTGGCCTGAGCAATGCTTGGAAGTGTTGGAGGCCCACTAGCAAACAGAGTGTGAGGCCTGCTCTTTTGGGCACTAGGATTGCTTGCAGCCAAAACTCTCTCTGTATCATAATAATTAAACCACTTCTATTAAAAATATGCAAATAGGAAAAACTTTACTACTGTATTTCAGATCAAAATAACTATCACAGTATAGTTTGACCAGATAAGGAACCTCATAGTAAGAGGTTAGAAAACAAGTAGAATAAGAATATATTAGAGCAATTAGTCGGTCTACAAAAAGCCTCACCTGCTGGGGTACCATGACGCTCCCCTTTCGTGTCTTTCTTATATGCATACGAAACAGTAATCTGACGGTTGCAAAGGTATTGACCATTCATTGCCTGTTAAAACCCAGAAAATTTATACATGCTTCAGTAAGGACAAATCAAGTCACAGTGATCACTGAAATAATGAGACAAGGTATTAACTATCCAAAGTGATGCAAGAGCATCCAAGACTACTTGAGAAGTTTTCTTTTAGCTTCCTTCTTTATTTAGAATTCTTAATTAAATTCAAGAATGTTAATTAATTAGGAATAATGTTTGAGTTTTACTTAGGATTTAGCTAAATAGGAATACTATTCAGTCTAGGGCTCTAAACTAATTAGGAATGTTTTTCAGTATAGAATTAGGATTTGTCCTAACTAATATAAATAGGACAGCAGCAATTAGTTGTAGGGATTGTTTTTTATCTATGAATTCAAAATTTTAATTCTGAGAGTTCCTTTGAAACTGATATGTTATTTTGTTCCAACCAAAATCATCATATTCTAGCCCTAATTGTTGCGAGTTAGTTGCCCTATATTCTTTACAAACATTTCAGCTAGTAACTGTGAAAGAGAAAAGAAGAAGTTTTGAAACAAGCAATTGGCTTGATAAATTTTCATATACGGTTTAAGGTATATATAATACACAGAAAATAGTTCAAAATAGGAAAATAATCTCCTAATATCTCCTAAAGATCTCCTAGTATCCTTCTAATATATGCACAATCTACCCCAATAATTATAAGATTCTAACACTATAAAACAAGTAGGATATTGTTATGAGCCCGTGAATGAATCGTGTCACAAGGTGACGTACTATGTAATCTTCCTCAAGCAAGGGATTTGAGCCCTTGTTTTTATTATGTGATCTGCCTATTTTTGTTTTATGAGAGAGATTCAGCTCATCAAAAGGGAGCTGTCAGCTTTGGACCTCATTAGAGAGAGCTCTAATCTCATTTTCTGGAAAAGATTTTTGCTTAATTTTATTAATAGAAGTCATACCTCTTTAAATAGAGGTTACAATGATAAACTAGGAAATTATAAAAATATGAAGTTTATTCTACTTAGGAAACTAACTAAAAAGGATCTTATACTAATTAGGAATGTGTTTTATTGAGTCTTATTTAAGCTAATAATCTAATCAATTCTTAGGATCCTTTACTATTTAGATATTCATGTTTTATTGAATTCTATTTAAGCTAATAATCTAATTATTTATTTTTATAATTTTCATATTTGCCACAACGTTCATACCAGACATCTTATGGAGTTTGTTGATTTACAACCTTTAATTGAGGACCAGGACCAAGTGCTTTGTAAATGGAAAATGAGAGGGTGGGCTGTTTTTTTTTTTTTTTTCTGCGCTAGTTTGGAATCATGAAGGAGTCAACCTCGGTTGATATGATTTTTAAGCCAATTACAACCAACACAGTTTGCTGGAGTCAAGGTTTTAAAAAATTGGCAGTAATGTATTATATCGGTCAATATGTAATGGATTTGGTGCTCACCGATACAATATTATTCTTGTCATATATTTTCAGATCACTGGTGATGTAGGAGATTTGGTAAAACTTGAAGTTGTAGGAAATTTGGGCTAGGGCTGATTGAAATCAATAATTAGCGCTTGAATATTAGTATGGAATATCTGAATTTCTTAGAAATTAAAGGACAAATTATGTGAAGAAAATTAATAGGGTCTAGGACTTGCTCCTCTCAAAAAAGAATCACATGTTCTAGGATTAGAATTGCATCACAAGACTCAAAGATAAAAGCATAATCTACCGTAATTTTATTGATTGAAAACTTAATTAAATAGAATATTATACTCGTAAGAATCTCTATTTTCAAAAATTAGTTTTAATAATTCTTGTGTTTTATGACTTTCCAATTGTATAGTTCTTTTGCCTATTTGCTAGGAATAGGAGAAAATACCAACCAAATAATAAATTTTTTAAAATAAATTTACGTTTATTAGATTTTTTTGACTTTTAGTTGATTAATGGAAAATGTTATAGGAATGTAGCATAATTGGATGGTTATAAAATTGAGGACTAAATTAAATTTTAAAAGTAGGGATTCTGACTAACGTAATATGTTGTAAGCTAAGGACTAAATAGTAATTCATACAAGAAGGTACATATTTGTCATGTGTAAGAGATTGCAATAGGAGATCATGCAAGATTGTTAGCTTCTAACCTTTGACTAATTTATTTTAACTGTTGACATGATATTTTCAATATATTTCATTTTACAAGCAATACTTTTTAGGTTGAATTATTATTTAGTCCCTATAGATTAGTTAAATTCACAAGTCACGAATGTTTGTTTTCCAAAAATCAGTTAAATAGTCCCTTTATTTTATTGTTGTTAAACTAAATAGTCCTTCTGTTAATTTTTCCATTAAAATTAAGATGAAATATCAATTTTACCATAATAAAACTTTGAATTTTCTTTTGCATGCTAATATGTTTTTTCTTTAGTCCTAAACATCACCAATCCTTATTTGTAAATAAAAGCTCATTAAAATAGCATGAAATTAAGAGAAAATAATTATTTTGTCCCTAAGGATTTGCAAAATTAATTAACTCGTCCTACTATTTTTGTGTATTAGGCATATAGTCCTCGAGATTTGATTCCGTCTCATTAACTGGTCTTTCCATATAATTTTAATGATTTTTGCCATTAAATGTCTGATAAAAGACTAAAATACCCTTATAATAAGATAAAAATTGAACCCACTATCACTCTTCTTCTCCTTCATCTTCTCCATCTCTATTTTTGTGACTGTACTGTACAAACTTAAAAAATAAGTAATTAATCTCTTCACTTGCTAAAACCTTAAAAGGCCCAAATGCGACACTTGTTGATTACCTAATTAAAAACCTTAAACTCATTGAAACACAAGCAATCTCTATTTGCACTCACGTCTCTCATTGCGAAGCCATTGAAAATGTTAAATCTATGGTTCACTTTCTCCAATGGTTTCTCCAATTCTCATATCCTATCTGCTATCCATACATGGCCCGAATTTCTCTTTGCTAATGTTGAAAGGTCCCTAAAACCAAAAATTAAGCTTTCTCACGATATCGGTCTTGTGGGTAACAATCTGGGCAAGTTCATTTCCAAGCACTCTAGAGAAGATAGTCATGCATTGTTGATGCAGAGCATGGAAAAAAGAGTGATTCCTTGACACAAGGTTTTCGCGATTTTAAAATCAAAAGGATTACTTAAGAAGCAGCTGATTTTCATACAAAATAATTCCATTAACAGAACTTTCTCATCCAAATCCCTTACTTCACAATCTCTGCACTTCAATTCATTAGGGAGGAACCACTCTAAGCCTGGTATTTCCTTTTTGGTGGCATAGGAAATCCCAGCGATATAAGCACAATCAATTTGCCCATTTTTGTGCTACATTTATCTTCGAAGTCTTTATTGGCTGTAGAAATTGCTTGTATTATAATTGGTTGCTGTGCATGTGCAGTTATTTTTGCTTTTGGGATTTACAGGTTGTGTTTAAAGAACAAATTGAAAGACGAAGGAGATGAAATCAAATTGTTTTTTCCCCTTTTTTTTGTTGATTCATAATTGTAAACCATTAGCTCTTGTTGATCTGATAAATCTTTATGGGCAGCAATTTTCATCATCTAGGTATTTTTGTTGATAGACAGCAGCGGGATTGTGGGGTTTTGGTAGAGTTTGTGTCGTCGGCAATGGTGGTGGAGGCTGTAGTGAGTTTTTTGGTGAAATCAAGGATAGTGGATAGCAAAAGGGTACTATTGGTCATTTTAAAATACTTTTCTCTCTCCTCTCTCTTGCTTTTTAGCCTCATTTAACAGAAAAAACAGTTGATTTCAGATAGAAGGATCAGTTAATGAGACGGAATCAAATCTCGAGGACTAAATGCCTAAAATACAAAAATATGAGACCGAATTAATTAATTTTGTAAAACCTCAGGGATGAAATCTTTATTTTCCATGAAATTTATATGTTTAGATTAAAGTATTAGGTAAATTTGACAATAAAATTTAGTTTCTTTTCCTCGAGGGTTAAATTTGACAATAAAATTTGGTTTCCATTAAATTAAGATGAAATATCAATTCTATCTTAACCAAACTTTGAATTTTCTTTTGCATGCTAATACCGAATCAAACATTTAGTTTTTTATTTAATCCTAAACATTGGCAATCCTAATTCGTAAATAAAAGCTCATTAAAAATGGCATGAAATTTATATGTTTAGATTAAAGTATTAGGCAAAATTTGACAGTAAAATTTGGTTTCTTTTCCTCAAGGATGAAATTGGAATGAAGGGGCCAATGAAGCCTTAGTCTAGTGGCTAAGATGGAGGGCACCCATGACCAAAGATCCTGGGTTCAGTTCTCCTCCCAGCCATCATTTATCATGTTATTGTTGTTATTTGTAATTTCTGCCTTTATTCCTTGGAGATTCTTGATTGGTTCTGAACTAACTATTGTACATAGTTGAGCCTTGTAATTTGATTCATAATCTGCCTCTTTAGTAGGCTTAACACTTGTCTTGTACTTTGCTTAAAGAATGTTTATAGTAACTATTGTTAAAAAAGAAAAATTGGAACAAAAAATGTTCTATTTGACTTCTTTAGTTGACTAACAAAAAATCGGCAAAATCTTAGCAGAAGGACTATTTAGTTGAATGGTAACAAAATAAAGGGGCTATTTAATTAATTTGAAAACATAGGTATTGATTTCTAAGTTTTACCTATTTATAGGGATTAAATAGTAATTCACCTTATTTTTTATTCACCACTTATTAAGCAATTTTAGTGAGCTGTTTTGCCTTGGTCATTTTGTTGATGAGCCTGGGCATTGTAGTGTAGCTTGAAAGGTGGTTGTTAAGGCTGCAAAGATCATTTTTTTCTTTTTGGAAAACCAAAGTGTTTGAAAACTTTAGTTTTTAGTTACACACATTTGAAATAAATTAATTCTATAAAATTTTGTGGATTTCGTCTTGAGCTTCATGATGGAACATTAAAAAATGCTTATTTCAATTCCATGAATACAATGTTATGCAATTAACATAACTGAATAAAAATTTATCAAAATGCATGGAATTTCCAAATGTAATAAAACAAAAATGTCCATATTACTTCATTCTTCTCTCTCTCTCTCTCTCTCTGTGTGTATGTGTGTGTGTGTGTGTGTATTATGGACATATTGGAATTATTGAAATATTAATTAGTTAAATTTTCGAGGATTCCTAATTAGCATAGGATCTCTAGAATTAGTTAGATTATCAAATTAAATAAGATTCAATAAAACGTAGATCCTTAATTAGTATAGGATCCTAGATTCTAGTTAGTCTAATCCTGAATAGACTACTTGTTTTTATAATTTCTTAGTTTGTCATTGTATCCTCTATTTAAAGATGCATTATTGCTATTAACAAAATAAGTTAGAATATTCCCAAATACGAGATTTGAGCTCTCTCTAATGAGATCCAAGGTTTTCAAGTTCCCTTTGAAGAATTTGAATTAATTAGCAAAAATAGGTCATGAGAAGAATCAGAGTAAAGGGACAGCGATTGATATAGACTTTCCTGTAAACCACCATATAACTCGATCCTAAGCTCGTATTCTTAAAAATTTGGTATCAGAGCCAATAATAATGGGCGACGATGTCAGCTTAGTATTACAAGAACTTGCTGTTATAGAATCCGTCGTAGAAGCTAGGGTTTCTGAAGTTGAAAAGCACTTGGATAGCCAATTCAAACAATTCAGTTCCAAATTTCAGGATGAGCTACAACAGATAATGGCTGAGCTGCATAAATTGACAGCTGGAGTAGGCGAAAATAGTAGCGGCAGCACCTCAAATCTTGGCAAGACATCAAATTCACATATCAATGGAAGGGGCACGTTATCACCCCCACCAGGAGGAATAATTCTAGCAACCAACGTGGTTTTTCCTGGATACAACAGGCTGGATTTCCCAACTTTTGATGGCTTTGAGGATCCCTTGATTTGGTTACCACCGATGTGAACAATTTTTTGAGAACCAACATACAAATGAAGTAGACAAGGTTAGAGTTGCAGCCTTCCACATGTTGGGGAAGCACAACTTTGGTATTATCAATTGAAATTGGAAAAGCACACTAAACTGGACAGAGCTTCCGAAACTATCGCCCCATTCGATTTGGTCCTCCAGAAGGCAGCAATTCTTTGGGAGATTTGGTATGTTTACAATAGTTGGAAACTGTAGAAATCTATCAGAGGCAATTTCAAGAAAAGCTAGCTTGGGTAGCCTATATATCAGAACAAATCAGCATGGGGGATTTCATGGTTGGGCTGGATGATTCAATTCAGTTGGATGTCTAAATGCATAAACCTATTGATTTGGCAATGGCTATGAGCCTCGCTAGGGCTTGTGAGAAGAAGCTACAACTGTCTGCGGTGTCACGCCTCCATGATACCACCTCTTCTTCCGCCACTAGGTCCAACTACATGGTTCATAAACCAAATGCATCTCAGGGCATTGCAATTCTTGCACACTCCAACAACGCCTCCTATTCCTTTTATTGAAAAATTAACAAAGGTAGAAATGAAGGAAAGGCGAGCCAAAGGATTATGTTACAATTGTGATGATTTGTTTATTTTGGGGCACTAGTGTAAAAGACTGTTTTGATTGGAATTTGATAGTGAACCAAACTCATCCATTCAAGAACATGAGACAAAACCAGCTTGAGGACAAGCTTGTCCTGCTAGAGGGGAGTAATATTATGGACGTATAGGAATTATTTAGTTAAATTATTGTGGATACCTAATTAGTATAGGTTCCCTAGAATTAGTTACATTATTAATTTAAATAGGATTCAATAAAACATAGGTTCCTAATTAGTATAGGATCCTAGATTCTAGTTTGTCTAATCCTAAATAGACTAACTTCATGTTTTTATAATTTCCTAGTTTGTCATTGTATCTCTATCTAAAGAGATATTACTGCTATTAATAAAATAAGTTAGAATATTCCCAAACACGAGATTGAAGCTCTCTCCAACGAGATTCAAGTTTTTCAAGTTTCTTTTAAAGAGCTTGAATTAATTAGCAAAAATAGGTTGCAAGAAAAATCAGAGTAAAGGGACGACAATTGATATAGACTTTCCTGTAAACGACCCTGTGACTTGATCTTGCGCTCGTATTCTTAGCACTCTATCTCTCTTTCCCCATCTCTTCTTTTTCTTATCTCTCTCCTTTCTCAACTAAATTTTCTTTTTCATTTTAAAACTCAATACTAATTGAATATGGAGTATTATTTAGTGTTTTTTTATTTATGGTACTTTGTTCCATCAATTTATTATATTGAGGATGGTTTAGTAAGGACAAGAATAATTCAATTTTAATTTTATTTCCAATAAAAAAATATTTGAGTCCAGTTCAATTCTATTTTTAAACTTATGCTGTTGCAAAGATAAATCTACTTTACTTGGTATTCATTTATAAATGAATTCTATAATTTTAGTTCGTTCCAAGTGAACTGTTAGGATTCTAAAAATGTGGAGCTGAAAAGTAAATTAAAGAGAAAAGAGGCATGGTGGCTGTTTCTCAGTACTGGAAACATGGATTTAAAAATTTTTAGCAAAATGGTGAAATGGGTGTTTCACATCCTAGTGTCAATCCATTATTGTTTCCTTAAAAAACAACAATAAGATGACCAAATTGTAAGAAACAATTGTTCTTACAATTTTTTGGAGGAGGGAAACGACAATGTAGACAATTGTTAGTGTCTAATTTTCTTTTTTTATACCCTTGTTTTTGTTTCCTTTTTCTAATTATGCCTTAGTTTTTTAGGTTTACATAATTTTCATTTTCCTTAGTTTAGGGAATCAATAAGTTTAATGTCACCACTTACTAAGGGGAAAAAAAAATCTAAAAGATCTAGACTTATTTCAAAAAAAAAAATATATATATATATCTAAAAGACCTACTTGAAGTAAAAATAAATTTTTAAAATTTAGAGAAGGGGAAAAAGAGGGTGGCTTTGGTCTAATGGCTCCAATTGAGACTTGGAGGTCATGAGTTTGAGTCAGGGGAAAGACTGCTAAATCAACCCTTCAAATGTGGAACATTTAGTGCCCTAGGTCTCCCTTTTGTCTGAAAGGAAAAAAGGCTGAAAAACAATTGTGCATTAATTTTTTTTTTTTCCATTTTCACTCCAAACATTTATTACATGATGGTTAGATGAGGAAAACGCTGGAAAAAAAATATTAATATCGTGTATTGTTGATAAAAAAGTCTTGTTTATAATATTACATATTTCATGGTATCAAAAGCTGATTTAAACTGATTCAGTTTGAATTTAATCGCTTTTTCTGGTTTTCGTTATTTAAATCCTTGGTTGGAAAGCACTGTTAGCAATAAATAACAGAAATAATTGGCTTCTCACCTAAACTTGCTTAGGCATCATCAGCATTTAGGTTTGATTTTCATAACACAACTTGAGTAGTATAAGGATTGCTTTTTTATTGAATAAAAGAACTGAATGAGAGTAATGCAATCTTATTTGTAGACCTACTAATCCTAAACCTCTAAGAAAAGGATTTCAAAAACTATTCCACGACCTTCAATTTGGACTACCAAAATAAACTAAAAGGAATAATATTATTCCAAGTCAAGAAGGACTCTAAACTAAACTTCAAACTAAAATAAAGGTTGCTGAAGACATCCAAGCAACTCTTCCAGATGATCTTGAAATTACCAAATTACCCCTATTTTATAAAAGATAAATTCCTATTAATTTCCCAAAAACCTAATTAAGTTCTCAACGTAGCTTCCTATCATCTAATATGTGTTGAGTGAAAAATTAGGCATTAGTACCTACTTTGGCACGTCTTCTGTAAACTAGTTGCCATTGTGCTACATCATCTCTCCCGTCTTGGAAAACCTCAACTCGATCGAGTGAAAAGCATCGAACTTCACATATTAAGTGATTGTTTTATATTGAAATGCTTTATACTTATTAATATATATACACATAAAAATGAACGTATGCAATGCAGGAAGCTTTTTGTATTGCAGGGATAGGGAAGGTTCATCTATCTATGCAAAAATCCACCAGCTTTTCTAAAGAGGCCTTTTTCCTTTTTTTTTTTTTTTTTTTTTTTTTTTTTTTTTTTTTAAAAAAAAATAAAAAAAAAGCAACCGTGTTTTTTCACAAAAAGAAAAAAAACAAAAAAAAGGGAAAAGGCCGCTTTATAAAAGGGGGGGGGTTTTTTGGTAGATATTTTTAACGAGACAATCCCGGCCAAAAAAAAATCGGAGAGGAGTGGCACGCGAGAGTTTGTTT
>CANUEP010176452.1:0-14722 GCA_947857235.1 Jatropha podagrica
CTAGGATCAGGATTGGACTTCTTAAAGGTAGAAAGCAAGAACTCAAAAAACAACAACAATCACACTGTAAAATGCCTTATAGCAGTAATTTTAAGTGCTTATTGCAAGACTTTTTCAGTTGTTAGGAAAGATGCATCAAGGACTGTCTTTAATCTTTAATCATAAGCCATACTGTCAAACAATTGATAGAACTTGAAATAATTAAAATAAGGCTGGAAAAGAAATCAAACGCAGAACCAAAAAGGGACCCCTTCCTCAAGTTTTGAAATCTAACACTAGGCATATCAGTTAAAGTGCAAACAGAAACACTGAAATGAATTCAGATACTGAAGAAAAATCAGTGAAACAATGAGAAAAATGCTTATGATTCTTATAGAGTATAAACAGCGGCACAGTATTTAGTTGATGAAATAATGAGAGAAATTCATTTGACTTAAAGCTCAACAAATTTCCAGTGCACAACTAGCTGAAGCTTATTATAGCAAATGTAACTAAAATATCAAGGAGCACTTACATGAATTTTCAAGTTCAGTATTCTCCTAGTGACACCAACATTAATCTTCATTCAATGCAAAATTTTTAACACAAACCCATTGATTTTTAATCTCTGAAAGTCCAAAATCCTAATATTTGGAAGTCCAAAATTTACAAAACCCATTGATTTTTAACACAAAATCAAAAAATCAGTGAATGGAAATACAAAAAAAAAAAAAAAAAAAAAAAACAAAAATCAATGATTTTTAACATGAAAGCACAAAAATGGTAGATTCACATGCAGCTAGCAAAATATACACCTCATAAACACCACCCACTCCAAGCCATCGAAAACTCTAATCTCTGGTAAACCCAAACAAAATACCCATTTCAATATAACACTACTGATCTTCAAGAAACAAATTACTCTTCATCATATTCATTCAACAAAATAAAACTTCAAAATATGCAAGAAGGGCTGACATTTGAAAATTAATTAGGAAATCAAATTACTCACAGACTCCCTGTTCCAAATATGGGTCGTTCACCTTTCTACTATCAGCTTTATATAGGAGCCTCTTTCTCTTAGCAAATAAAGCAATGAAAGACAAATTCTTCCACCTTCAAGTAATAAGAAGGCTCATCGAGAAGGAAGAAAGTCTGGTACAACTCTATTCAGAGTTGGGGAATGACTAAGGATTGAGGAGAATGCAACAAACACAATGGCAGTAGAAAGTTTGTTCCTTGGGAGATAGAGGATGGTTATTGTTGTTTGCGAGGATAAGGTTTTGGGAGAGAGTTTGATTTTGCGAGATTGAGGTTTTGGGAGAGAATGAAGTTTGCGAGAATGAGGTATTGAGAGTTTGTGAGAATGAGTTTTACGAGTTTGCGAAGGTTTGCCAGAATGAGGTTTTGCGAGTTTATGAAAATGAAGTTTGCTAGAATGAGGCGAGAATGAAGTTTGCGAGTCTGCATTTGGGAGAATCGAGTTTTGGCAAGTTTGATTGGGGTTTTGGGAGTCCAATTCTTATGTCTAAATTATGCCCATTATTAATTACCATTAGCCAATTTTTTTTTTTTATTTTAAATTCACCATTAATATTTAATCAATTTTTAATAAATATCATTTTATATTTTTTTTAGAAAAAATGTCGTTTAATATTTTATATACTGTATAAAATTTATTTCTGGAACTGTTTATATATAATAGCAACAAATGTCATAAGTATATCTCCTAAAAAATAAATATAATTAGTATATCTTATTGATTTTAGTAATTAATTATTTAAAATTAAAATGTTTATTACTTATTAAAAAATAAGTCAAGATATTTTAAAAAATTGACAGCGTTATTACTTTTTTTATTTATTAAAAATTATAAAATATTATTAATATCATTAGTGATATTATCCGAGGAGTGAAATAAATTGATAAAATTAAATTTCTCATGAATAAATTACGAAAAAATGAAAAATGTGAATAAACTATGCAAATGAAAAATATCATATGTTAATAATTCATTAAAAAAATAAATAATATTAGCAAGTGATTTAGGTATCCCTGGGTAAACTACATTGATACTTAATCGTGTGGTCATTTACATTAGTAATAGAATTAATATCTCTAGCTATATGACGCTCCTAATCCTTTGCTAAGTTCTTGCTAATATTTGCACCAACATGTTCCACGAAAATTAGCAATGGATAACACATCCGTTGCTACTGTTCATTGTTAATCCGTTGCTAAGCCCTGGCTAATAATAGTGCCAAAAATTCTCAAACAATTTAGCAAGAGATAAATTGGTCCATTACTATTTTCCGTGGCTACTCCATTACTAAACCCTGGCTAATATTGGTCCCAAAAGTTTCCATGACATTTAGCAACGACTAATATTTTCATTGCTAAAAAACCTTGTTAATCTTTGGCTAAGCCCTGGCTAATATTAGCGCTAATATTTCCTATGCAACTTAGCAAGGGATTATATTCCCTTGCTAATTATCTATGACTAATCCGTGGCTAATTAGCCAAGGATATAGTCCGTTGCTAATTATCCATTACTAAAACGCGTTTTTCTTGTAGTGCTTGAGAGTTTGAGTATCGGGGCAATTTCTAGTCTTACATATTTTGGGAAGGGATTTGAATTGTTTCGATTATGTTTACAGCTGAATCTGTGTTGGTGAAAGGGGTATTGCATATGAATGCTTATTTCATTTTTGTTATGATAATGCAATGTCGTAGGTCTAGTTGAGGGATCATTTGAGGGCAGTGGAGCCACCCTAATGCCGCCCCTATGGGCCATCCTAGTATCATTCTAGGCGAGTCATCGTGAGGCTCGGGTCAGAGGATGAATGGTTGCAATGGTTGTTAGCACTGAGGCTGGATCAAATTTTATGGAGATGTGATTGGTATGAGATTAGCCAGTTTTTAGTTCGGTCTATTGGATACCAAATGGCTTATCTGCTAGGCATGGATAGCATCACATTCTACCCAGGTTCTAAGCTGATGAGGCGGATGGGACATATTCTGGGGTTGCCCCTAACTGGAGCTCTTTTTCGGGATATACTTATCTCTCCTCGAATGACTGTGGCTATCTTGTGTAGCTAGTCGAGAGGGGCTGATGTAGTCGAGGTTGGAGTTTAAGGGGGCAGGACTGCTGCTTATGAGGTTGGTGACCTACAGAGCATGGTAGTTGGGAGAGAGAGCATGGAGTGACTCTAACTCAGGAGATGGACGCTAGACTCCGGGCAGTGCCTGAGACGATTTTAGACTCTATTGGATGAGTTGACCTTGAGGACTCTAATGACTCTGAAGAAATGCCTTTGAGGCGGCGTAGATGGTTCGCCTAATCCCTCGGTGAATACCGACCTTATCTTGATAGGGAAGGACTTCTGTTTTTAATTTTTGATTTTTGACACATCCCGTATTTTTGTGAGGGCTTCAAAATAGGATACTGACTTATGATGCATAGAGGGTTTAGTTGACACATTTTTGGTTTTGACACTCTAGATAGTGTACATGCACAGGACTAATGCACATAAATAGATGACGAAGATAAATGCTTGAAGGATATGGCTTTTATGATTGTCTTTTTACATAGCTTGTACTGATTTAAGATATGCAAAAAGGGAATCATTTTGACACCTTTTCAAAGGAAATTCAGTTTTATCCTTTATGAGATTGTCTCTTTTGAGCCTTAACTTTTGCCTAAGCCGCCCTTTTGGATTTTCGACCTAGCAGACTGCCCTAACTTTTGGGTAAGCCACCCTTTTAGGTTTTCGACTTAGCAGGCTTCTGATTTTGCCTAAGCCACCTACCCTTGCAGGATTTCAGCTTAGCTTGACTTGTTTTGATTTTTGCTCTTCTTTTTCTTTTTTCATTGGCATAGAAAATTTGAAATTTTCAAGTGAAGAGGGGTAAAAATGTGTTTTTATTATTACTGTGACTACATGCATAGATTGGGCTACTTATATATCCTGTACTTTTGGAACATATTTTTCAAAATTAGGTCATCGTAGTTTGGCCTTACGGCGACATAAGGATTGATATTTCTGATGCTAATGCCTGAATGCATTCACACAATGTATCTTTTGAGTTGATCCAAGTGGCATGGATTAGTGAACTCATTACCATCTATGTCTGACAAGATGATGCCACCTCTGGAGAGGATTTTCTTCAGTAAGTAGGGGCTTGCCCAGTTTGGCCTAAATTTAACCTAGGGATCCTGCACAGGAGCTCTGATCTCCTTGAGTATAAGACAACCTTCTTTATTTTTTTAACCTAGATTCTCTTATTGAAGTGCCTGGCCATTCTCTGCTGGTAGCTATGAATCTGATTAAGAGCTTCTAGCCTTCTTTCGTCGATAGCATTCAACTAATTGTTATAGCTTTGAACCCATTTAGCTTCGAGCAGCTGACTTTCTCTTATGACCCTGGTTGATCTAATCTGTACTTCAATAGGGAGGAATGCTTCTATCCCGTATACAAGTGAGTAAGGTGTCACCCTGGTTGGCATCCTAATGGAGATTTTGTATCCCTATAAGACAAATGGCAATTGTTCATGCTAACTTCTATGATTATGAATCATCTTCTAAGGATGTTTTAATGGACTTTTTTGCTGCTTCAACCCCTCCATTGGTCTAGGGCCTATATAGCGAAGAGCGATGGCGCTATATTCTATGCTTAGTCATTAAAACAAAGACCTCTTTCTGTAAGTGAGACCTAGTATTTGTTATGATCTCAAAATGGACCCTATACCTGCATATAATGTTTGTCTAGATGAACTAAGCTACTTTTCTGGAGTTCAAAACATGATAGGATGTAGCTTCTAGCAACTTAGTGAAGTAGTCAATGACTACTAGGATGTACTCATGCTGATTAGAGGACTTAGGGGTGAATCTGCCAATCACATCGATTCCCTAAGTTGCAAAGGGCCATGGTGTTGTGATAGGGTGAAGAGTCATCAGGGGCAAATTTTGGAGCTTGGCATAAATCTGGCATTGATGACACTTCTGGACAAATTTTGCGTAGTCTAATCACATGGTCAGCCAATAATAAACCTGATTAGTGATATTATGGGCCAGAGCCATCCCGTTCATATGGGGGCCTTCTTCTCCGCCATGGACCCATTTCATGATCTACTGAGCTTCTTCTTCGGTTATGCACTTGAGATGTTCTTGGTTCCATGTCTGTCTCTAGAGGATTCCATCCTTGTAGAAAAATAACTCTTTTATAGCTCCCAAAGGGTCCTCTTGTCAAACTTAGAGGCACCTTCAAGGTATTCTTTCTTTTCTAACCAAGTTTGAATATCCTAGTACCAAGGCTTACCATCTGTAAGCTGGAGATTGCATCAGTTGGCTAGGTATTGGTGAATCCAGATTTTTAGAGGTTTGATGACCATGCCAGTGCTGGCATCAACCATTGAGGCAAGTGTTGCTAGTGCATTGGCAAACTAATTTTTAGTCTGAGGCAAATAATGGAATGATAATTCTTCAAACTATTGAGCCAATTGATCTAGGCACTGGAGGTATGGAATCAAATACTGCTCTTTGATCTTCCATTTCTTAAGTGCTTGAGAGACTATTAGGATGGAGTCCCCATAGATCGCTACACGTGTGATCTGAATACTTAGAGTTGCTTCTAATCTAGCGATACAAGCTTCATATTTTGGTTCGTTATTAGTGACATGGAATGTCAACTTAATGCTGAAGGGTAGTCATTCTCCATTTGGAGTTACTAAGACCAACACCGATGCCATAACCCTGATGGTTAGTAGCCAGTCAAAATACATCTTCCACTGATCTGTCTAAATCTATAGGATGTCCTCATTTGAAAACCTGAGGTTCGCTACATCTGCATTACTAGGAGATATGGCTAAGTGATATGCTATCATACTGCCTTTGATTGCTTTCTTCGCAACAAATTTCAAGTCAAATGCTACAAATATAGTAGCCCATTTAGCCATCTTACTGTCCAGAACCAGCCTCTCCATAAGGAATTTCAAAGGACTTTGGTTAGTGATGATATGATGCTAAGGCTAAGCATAGCTGCTCGATCTTACTGTACTTTAGTTCTAGTTCCAGCATTCACTTATTTAGATAGTAAATGGCATTCTCCTTGTGGGAATCTGGTGCTTCTTATGCTAGCACAGGCCCGATGGCTTCTTCTATTATAAATAAGTAGAGGAGGAATGGCTTTCTAGGTCTAGGAGGCTGGAGAACCAAAGGGTTGAGTAAGTATGCTTTGATCTATTCAATGGCTTTTTGACACTAGTCATCCCAAGATTTTGGGGCACTCAGTTTCTTAAAGATTGGCCCATAGGTGTCTGCTAGCTATAAGATAACGCGACTGATATATTGAAGGTAGCCTAAAAACCCCCCTAATCTCCTTTTCTATTTTAGGAGGTTGTAGCTCAAAGATGGCTTTGAATTTTGCTGGGTCAATCTCAATCCCTCTCTTGGATACCATGTAGCCCAGGAAGATATTAGATGGAGCTCCGAAGAGATACCTGGTAGGGTTGAGCTTCAGATTGTATTGTCGGAGTCTAGAGAAAAACTGCTCAAGGGCAATTAGGTGACCTGGTCTGTCCCCAGTGTGGACAACCATGTCATCAACATAAACTTCTACATTCTTATGCATCAGGTCATGGAACATTGTGGTGGCCGTCCTCTGATAAGTAGCACCAACATTTTTCATACCAAATGGCATCATTCTGCATCAGAATGTACCCTACTATGTGATGAATGAAGTCTTTGGCTTATCTAGCTGGTTGACTTGTATCTGATTATACCATGCATAGAGATTTGTGACTGAAATCACACTTGACCCTGCCATTCTGTCAACAAGAAGGTCAATATGTGGTAAAGGGAAGTCATCCTTATGACAAGCCTTCTTAGATCCCGGTAGTCGATGCAAATTATGATCTTGCCATCTTTCTTGGGAATTGGTACTATGTTGGCCAACTAGGTTGGATAATCAATGGCCTCAATGAAGTGGTTCTTTAATAACTTGGCAGTTTCCTCCTTGATTCTAAGAGAGATTTTCATTTTCGATCTCTAAAGTTTCTATTTTACTAGCCTAATGTGATCATAGGTGAGGATTTTATGAATGGCAATGTCAGGATATATACCGGTCATATCGCCAACTGTCCATGCAAAGCAATCTGAATACTGCTTGATGAGCTCTGTCAAATCCTATTTACAATCACATTCATGCACAATAAATGTAACACCCACCGCCCAATCCTAAAGGACCAGATGACGAATGCCACATTCGATGCTGGAGCATCGTCTTATCCTACTCATTATCTCTAGATCATATATTAGAAGTGGCTAAATTTTCATAAGAAGGCAAGCATTTTTTTTTAATAAGGTTTAAGGAAATTTCTACGAAAAATTGCAAGAGTTTCCCTTAAAAATTAACTCGCCACACAAAGAAAACATATACACTTTCAATATTTATATATATATCTCCAAATCCCCAATACTCCAAATCAATAAAATAGATCATGCAACACTTTTATATAAACACATCAATCATCTTAGATTCTATCTTAACATAATATCATCAATTCAAAGAAATAATTGCTAATGATCATTCACTTTAAATTCACATGAAGATAAAATATTTTAATTAATCTCAAATCTTATTAATTTACAACTCAATATTTATAACCTCAACTTTTTACAATATCTCTATACATGCCATGATTTACATCTCAATACATGTCCTACCCAAAAATAAAGCTTCTTCTCCAATGCTACGCCTTTGATCTTCAAGTAGAATCCATCGCTCACAACCTGCGCATGATGAAAAATTAGTTCATAATCTGACAAAAGTAAGAAAAATTCCATAACTACGAATATATCTCCAATTTCTTTATAACGAAATAAAATCATGTTCTTAGTTAAGGGCTCGTACATATATAGAAAGAAATATAAATAGATTCGATTTTTGAATCATATAATTGTGGCTTGTGAAAGTGCCACCACATATCACTTAATTGTGGCCTGTGAAAGCACCATCACATATCACATAATTATGGCATGTGAAAGCGCCACCACATATCACATAATAATAAGTGTGTCCGCCTATTCAGAAGGGCTGATAACCCTAGCATATGATCATTGTTTTCAAATAACAAAATAGCCTGATAAACCAAGCATGCTCACATATCGGAATGAATCTCATCTTACTACATTTCAATCGTGCATAGTAGATATTAGTGCACTAACCTTCAAAACAATCTTATATTTCTTAGAGAGCCTCAATTCTTAGCTTTCTCCTTCCCTTTTGAAGAGGGTTCTCCAACTTCTTCAAAGTAGGAAAAATGCACATTAAAATAAAAAATTAACAAAAGAAATAGATGAAGCATGACTTAACGCATCAATTACAAGTCTAAACCTTAAATTCTACTTAATAATTCACAAAACTCAAGATTCATAACTTACTTTCTTTTATGGAAACTTCAAATACCTTAGCTTAGGACTCCAAATTCTTACTTCTTCTACTTAATTCTTAAAGTTTAATTATTAATATTTGGTTTAATTCATGAAAGTTGAGGTAATTTAGAGGTAGAGAAAATGAGAGAAAATGGAGGAAAATGGAGAGAGAAAATGGCATGGAGAAGAGAGGAAGAAGATGGTGGAAAAGTGTTGATGAGTTGTAACTTTTGAGTAGAAAAGTCAAACTTGACTTCTTAACTTTATGCCAAATGAATGGCTATGATCAAGTCTAGGTATTCTCATCCAATGACTCTAAATATTCCTCAAATGATTCTCCTCTAATTATTTAACTCCACCAATTAATTAAATTAACTCCACAAAAATATTTCATCAATTATTCCTTAGCATACTACACTAGAAAACACTATTCATTTAATGCCTTAATTCTCCAAAAATATTCATGAAGTACTTTCTACCCACCTAAATCATGCAAACATGCTCCAAAAAAATTAAATAAAATATTAGACATGTATAGTAAGTTTTTCAAACCGAGATAATACAAAGTCCCGGACTAATGGTACCATTCACAAATCGGTAAATCACTATTACCGACACTAAAAATGACACTGAAAAATGGACTATTATAGTTCTCCCTCCCCCCACCCCCACCCCTCTAAAAGAAATCCATCCTCAAATTTCACCTAATATAAATAATTGAGGGTGCTGTTGTCTCATTAGCTCCTCTCTCTCCCATGTAGCTTCCTCCGTCTTATAATTCCTCCAAAAGACCTTCACTAGAGGTATTCTCTTGTTCCTTAATTCCTTAACCTCTCTAGCAAGTATCCTTATGGGTTCCTCCTCATATGTTAAGTGTGGCTCGATGGTGATAGACTTAGCTGAAATAACATGCGTAGGATCTAATCGGTACCTCCGTAGCATGGATACATGAAAGACATTATGTATCCGATCCAAGTCTGGTGGTAAAGCTAGTCTATAGGCCAATGGTCCCACATGCTCTAAGATCTAATATGGACTTATAAACTTAGGACTAAGCATACCCTTCTTACCGAATCTCAAGACTTTTTTCCCTGGAGATACTTTCAAAACCACTCTGTCACCCACTGAATACTCAATATCCTTCCTCTTAAGATCAGCATATGACTTTTGACAATCTGAAGCCGCCTTCAACCTTGCCCTTATGATTCTAACCTTATCCTTTGCATCTCGGATCAAATTTGGACCCACTAACTTACCCTCACTAAGCTTCGTCCAACATAGAGGTGTCCTACGCCTCTTACTATACAAAGCCTTGAATGGAGCCATCTGAATACTCAACTGATAACTATTGTTGTAGGCAAACTCAACAAGCTGAATATACTTCTCCCAATTGCCTTCAAACTCTATCACACAAGCCCTCAACATATCCTTAAGAATTTAAATCACCCACTCTGATTGACCATCTATCCGCGGATGGAAGGCTGTGCTGAAATGCAGTCTAGTACCCAGGGCCTCATGTAGCTTCTTCCAAAACCTCGAAGTAAATTTTGGGTCTCTATTGGAGATAGTGGAAGAAGGAACTCCATGAAGTCTCACAACCTCATCAATGTAGAGCTCTGCGTACTACTACATAGTGTAGTCGGTCCTAATTGGAAGAAAATGCGCTGACTTAGTTAATCTGTTGACAATGACCCAAATAGCATCATTCTTCCTTGGTGTAGTAGGCAAACCAACCACAAAATCCATGGTGATCCTATCCCATTTCCACTCTAGAATAGAGATAGGGTGTAGCAAGCCCGATGGGACCTGATGCTCTTCCTTAACCTGCTGACTGGTCAAGCATCTCGATACAATATCCGCAATATCCCTCTTTATAGCCGGCCACCAATACTATACCCTCAGATCCCGATACATCTTATTACTGCCTGGATGCAAGAATACAGACTACTTTGGGCCTCCTCCAAGATACTCATCCTCAAATATGACATCTTAGGCACACAGATCTGATCCCTAAAGTATAGGCAGTCATCTAGAATCTCAAATCCGTTCTTCTTACCCTCCCTGACCTAACCTTTCCACAAGGCAATGGTCTCGTCACCCTGCTGTGCATCTCTAATCTGCTGAAGTAGGTTGGGTCTTACCCTAAGCTCTGCTATAAGAGCACCATCGCTAGCCATTGATAAATGAACATTCATCACACGAAGGGAAACTAAGGACTTCCTGTTGAGTGCATCCACAACTACATTGGCTTTATGTAGATGGTAATCTATGGTGAAATCATAGTCCTTAAGTAGATCTAACCATCTACGCTGCCTCAGGTTAAGCTCTCTCTACATAAGTAGATACTTAAGGCTCTTATGCTTAATATACAAGTGCCATCTCTCACCATATAGGTAATGCCTCCAAATCTTCAAGGCAAAGACAACAGCTGATAACTCCAAATCATGGGTAGGATAGTTCTTCTCATGTGGTTTAAGCTGTCAGTAAGCATAAGCGACTACCTTGCCCTCCTGCATAAGTACATAACCCAGAGCATTATATGAAGCATCACTATAAACATCATATGGTCTGCTTGGAGCTAGCTATGTCAAAACTGGAGCCTCAGTAAGCATCGCCTTAAGCCTCTCAAAACGACTCTGGCATTTATCAGTCCACTCAAAACAGATATCCTTATGAAGAAGTCTAGTCAAAGGGGCTGCGATAAAGGAAAACCCCTTGAAAAACCTCCTGTAATATCCAACCAAACCTAACAAATTACGAATCTCTGTGACATTCTTAGGTGGCTTCCACTCAAGTTCTACCTCAATCTTCTTTGGATCTACCCGAATATCCTCTGCAGAGACGACATGACCTAAAAATGCAATCTCAATCAACCAAAACTCACACTTACTAAGCCTAGCATACAATTTTCAATCTCTCAAAGTTTGTAGAATTGTCCATAGGTGATAATCCTGATCATCTCTAGATGGAGAGTACACCAAAATGTCATTAATGAAGACCACCACGAACTGATCCAAGTAAGGATGGAAGATCCGGTTCATCAAATTCACAAACACTGTTGGAGCATTAGTCAACCCAAATGGTGTTACTAAAAACTCATAATGGCCATATTGAGTCCTGAAAGCAATCTTAGGCACATCTGATTATCTAACACCCAACTGATGACACGCTGATCTCAAGTCAATCTTCGAGAACACTATAGCTCCTCTCAACTAATCAAATAAATCATTTATCCGAGGCAAAGGATAATGATTCTTCACTGTGACCTTATTAAGCTGCCTGTGATCGATGCACAATCTCAATGTGCCATCCTTTTTCTTTATAAATAGTACTGGAGCGCCCCAAGGAGAAACACTAGGTTGAATAAAACCCTTATCGAGCAACTCCTAAATCTGAATCTTCAACTCTTTTAACTCAATAGGATCCATTCGATACAGAGCAATGGATATCAGTGTAGTACCTGGCATAACCTTAATACTAAACTCAACCTCTCACTGGAGGTAAACCAGGCAATTCCTCGAAAAACACATTCAAGAAGTCACATACCGTCAGAATCTCATGGACACTGGGAGATCTTTGCTTAGGCTCAAGTACGCAGGCTAAAAATGCTTTGCAACCATTCTATATCATCCTCCTAGCAGTACTGGCTGAAATAACATTAAAGAGGTAATCCATCGTCTCACCCACAACTACAATCTCCTCTCCAGATAGAATCTAAAGTGTAATCCTCTTACATCTACAATCAATAATAACCCCATGCGAGACAGCCAATCCATACCCAAAATCACATCGTATTCCCAAAAAGGCAACACTATCAAATCTCCTGGGAATACATGCCCATGAATGACTAAAGGGCAATCTCTATACACACAATCAACTACGACACTCTAACCCAAGGGACTAGTGACCTTAATGCTATGCTCTAATGTGTCGGGATGCATACTACCCAGTCTACCCACATGTATGCATATATATGAATGCATGGAGCCTGGATCAATCAAAGCAAGTACAGAGTATCAAAGATGGAGAAAGTACCTGTAATGACGTCCAGAGCATCTTGCTCCTCTCTGGTCCTGATAGTTATAAAAAACTATTTTTTGGCATCGTTAATAATGATTTACCGATCTGTGAATAGTACCATCGGTCTGGGACTTGGTATTATTTCAGTCCAAAAAAATTATTACATGTGTCTAATATTTTATTTAATATTTTTGGAGCATGTTTGCATGATTTAGGTGGATAGAAAATATATCATGAATATTTTTAGAGAATTACAGCAACTAATGAATATTATTTTCTAGTATAGTATATTAAGAAATAATTGAGGAATTATTGTTGTAGAGTAAATTTAATTAATTGGTAGAGTTAAATAATATTTAGAAGGGAATTAATTGATGAATATTTAGGGCCATTGGATGAGATTACTTAGGACTTGATCTTAGCCATTCATTTGGCATAAATTAGGAAGCAAAGTTTGACTTTGCTACTTAAATGCTACCACTCACCAAGCAACACATTTCATCCATCTTCTCCCATCTCCACACCACTTCTCCTTCTTCTTCCTCCACTTTCTTTCATTTTCCTACTTCAAAATCTCACTAAATCACTTGATTTAAGCCTTGAATTAATAAGCAAGCATTGAAACCTAAGCTAAGGAGTAAGAATTTGAAGCTTTAAGTTGAGAAAATTGAGTTCTTACCAAGAACAAGTAAGTAGTGATTTTTTATTTCCAATGATTTAGTTAAGGAATTTATAGTATTTACATGTTAGATTATACATTAAATCATGCTCCTTTCATTTCCAATGTTAATTTTTTATTTTGATGGAATTTCTCCTACTTTGAAGAGGTTGGAGAACCATCCTCAAAGGACAAACAGAAGGCCAAGGAATAGAGTCTTCTAAGCTTGTTTAAGTTTAATTAAGAGGTTAGTGCAATAATACTTTTATTTCTCTTTCAATTTCCTTAAGTTTTCAATTCTTAGGTTTTGAGTGAATTTGGTGATTTGTGAATTATGTTGGGGTTGATTGTTTTAACTTGATTTTTCATGATTCCTAAGCTTGATAAAATGCTTGGAAGGGAAAGGAAACAATTCCTCCCCATTAGACTAAGAGTGGCTGGACCCTTGATGGGTGAAGGACACCTTGTTTTCTTTGATTTCCAAGCTTGATTTCAACTCAAATGAGCATGTTAATAAGTAATTTAATGGTAATTAAAACCCCTCTCTTGAATTTGAATGTTTAAGCATTTTTGCAAAACTTAAAGAAGGTTTTGGAAGTGAAAAACATGAGTTTCAAGGCTAAATATTTTTAAGTGATGCTTTTAATGTTTTGATTATGAATTCTTGGATTGAAATATGATGATTTATGAAAGGGAAACCCTTTCCTATTGGATGGCTTAAAGAGGCCGAACCACCCTTATATTGATGGAATTTCTCCTACTTTGAAGAGAAACCCTTTCCTATTGGATGGCTTAAAGGGAAACCCTTTCCTATTGCATGTTTTCATTCTTTAAAAATTTGGTCTAAGTATATTTATATTATAATAACTATATATATGTTTTAATTATGTTCATTTGAAACTTACTAAGTATGATAAAGGGAGAAAATGGTATTATTTACAAGTTGTAAGTTATGAATTTTGAATGGAAGTTGATAAGTTATGGAATATGATATTTGAAATTAATGTATACGAAAAAAAATGATAACTTAAGAGGACTAGTTTTGTTTTGGACTCATTTATGTTTGATTGAAATGTGATAGGATGAGGTTTACTCCGGTATGAGTATGCTCGGTTATTAGCCTTCTGTTATGTTATGCTATGATCATATGCTAGGGTTATCAGCCTTTTTCTGGATAAGCAGATGCGCTTATCAACTGATGGCGCTTTCATAGGCCAGTATTCTAGTGGTGCTTTCACAGACAACAACCGGCAGCGCATAGGCCAATTTTCTGTTTCTGATATCTGTGTAACCAAATCTGCTTATATTTCTTTTAGAATATGTACGAGCCTGTGAATACTCAAATTTTGAGGCTCAAAAGGCAAGTTTTGAGAATTCTCCGGAATGAGGAAAAACTAGAAGGTCTGTCAGCCGCAGCGGTGGCAGCCGCCCTTAATGGCGGCGTTAGCCGCTACGACAATAACCGCTGTCGCCGGCGGCGATAGCCGCCGGCGACAGCGGCTGCGATCGTCCTTGAATACTCAATTTTTTCAGGCTCAAAAGCCTATTTTCCCGGACTGCAAACAGCCCGGCCGGACCAAAGGCCATTTTGGAAATGCATCGAAAGTATGCCAACATGGTACTTGAAACGTCCG
>CANUEP010176468.1:0-24738 GCA_947857235.1 Jatropha podagrica
CCCCCCCCCCCCCCCCCCCCCCCCCCCCCCCCCCCCCCCCCCCCCCCCCCCCCCCCCCCCCCCCCCCCCCCCCCCCCCCCCCCCCCCCCCCCCCCCCCCCCCCCCCCCCCCCGCCGGGCGGGGGGGGGGGGGGGGCATGAAGTGTAAACTCTCCACCAGATGAGATGCTAGTTTATCCTTAGGTGAATCCACATTGGCCAAGCATTATTTGAAAGTGATATACATACGGATCAACAAGCTTTAGACTAGTAAGACACCTTTTGGGCTTAGAGATGAGGCTCTGACCTACGAACAAAACTGTGTAAGTTGGGTCTCAAAGTAGACAGTACCTTGCTACGTCTAGGATGTTACAATCTAAATGTGATGCAAGTCTATATTCTGTAACTCTTGCAGCAATATTGAACATGTCCATTTAAACTTGATAATATTCAGTACTATTGACTTGCTGTACAATTCGGATCCTTAGAACCTTTTTTTTTTTTTTTTGGCATGTTGTTGATGAGAATGCTTTCTTTGGGTTAGCTTTTGCTTCTATTGCCTTTCATGTGTACCTTGTACTTCTCCTGATAATAGGGCTAGTAATTAATAATGAATCAACTCTTATCTAATGGAGTCGGGATATGTTTTGTTTTACAATTCTATTCAGCACATCGATTATTGTTTCATATCCTTGCGTGATACTAGCGTTTAGATGATATTGAAAACACTATGGTCATAGTTTATTTATATATAGTTCTGACCATATACAAAGATCAATTTTTTAGCTCTGATGTTCTTCCTTTTCCCAATTTCAGGACAGTGAAAGAGTCGTAACGAAAAAGGAGGGCATAAATTTTGCCCGGGAATATGGATGCCTTTTTCTTGAATGTAGTGCTAAAACTCGGGTGAACGTACAACAGTGTTTTGAAGAGCTTGTTTTAAAGGTACAGAAGATGTCAGGATTGCTTACTTCTTATCGTCTTTTTCAATTAGGCTGTTATTTTAGTTACATATGCTTTCTATGTTTGCTTGCATTAGAAAATGATCATTTTAAGGCTGGTGTTTGAACTTTTTCAATTTTTCTTTTTTCGATTAAGTAAATATGGTAAAAAATTTCTTGCTGGAATATAGAGATGAATTATTTTATCCTGTCCCTCGTGCCAATCATTTTTCTTGATTGCTGTCTTTTCTTTTTTTCTTTGTTTCATGCTCTTTACCTTTGTTGAAATTGTTTTGGGAATGTGAAGGAAAATTAGATTGAAATTTTGAGAATTTTCAAAGGAAAAAAGAGAGAAGATAATGGAAAATAAAAAAAATGAAGAAAAATGAGATAATGAATGTTTACAAGTGGTGTCCATGTAATTTTTTATTAAAATGCTCTTATGTGAAAGTTATGCAATTGACTTGTGTGGATGAATATGGTTTGAACTCTTTCATTTTTTTTTTTTTTTTTTTTCCATTTAAAATATGAACTCTTTCATTCTTTCATTATGCAGATTTTGGATACTCCTAGCCTCTTAACCGAGGGTTCGAAGGGCTTGAGAAAGAACATCTTTACTGAGAAGCCACCACAATCGGATGCGTCAACGAGTAGTTGCTGCTGATGCTTTCTCTATATATGCAGTTTCATATCCTAACTGAAGAAACCATATTCTTTTTTGTTTTTCTCGTGACATGAAAATTACATGTAATATAGAAAGCTTGTGATTTCTTAAAATATTTGTTTTATGTACATTGAATTTCAGTCGTGATGACAATTGAAGCCCAAAACTAATCACTCTTAAGAATTAAGATGTCTTGATTATTTTCTATAACTGTTTTCGGTTTTGTGCAAAATGTTATTGGCTTATTGGGGACATTACTGCTGCTTTCAAAACTATGAATCTTGTACCAAAACCACAATGTTGATTGGCAATGTAAATATGACATGTAACCATAATAAGTTAGTGTACAAAAAAAAGAATAATATTTTGTTAACCAGATTACATGATGGCTTTAACAAAAAAATATTTAAATAATCGAAGTATTTTTTTTTCTGCTGGGTTGAACATTTAATTATATTAAAAATGTATTAATATTAATAATTAACATGTGAACAATTAATTATATTAATATCTATCAATGTGTCCTCTTTGACCACATTTTGGAGGCTTTCTATTATGATGTGAGTTTCGATGTAATGCATTTTATTTAATGTTTTGATATTCTTCTCAATGCTCAATATTATATTGACACTCATGTGAGGAACTTAAAACATATTCACATATAGCTGCTGTAGACCGGAAAAAGATGAGAGATCAGATGAGCTAATGATGAGAATATGTTGGTGAATCTTTTGGTAACTACTTGTTGAGTTTATAAAAAGAGCAAAGGAACAATATAGAAGGCTCAACCAAATTATGTGACAAATTCAATCAAATCAAAATCAATTCTCCAACGAATAATTCAATTTACTTTTTTACAAGCCTTGTCTTTATTTCTCCAATCATTGTCAATTTCCTTTTCATGTAATTACAAGCCCTCTTTTCAATACAAGCAATCAAATTTCCTTTGCAAGGCAACTAAAGCTATTTTTTTTTTTATAATTTCCTCTACTCAATTTATTTTAATTGCACAGCTGATAAAATGTATATTCATGGATCTAACCCACACTCTAGAAGTCAAATTAAGCGCATTCAATTTTACAACTGATGTACAAATACATTTGACACATCCACAATTTTCAATTCAAGCTATCAGCCAGTCGTCGATAATCCATTGGCTCGTTTTCCCTTGTGACTAATAATCTTTGTTGGCATGTGCTGTGGGATGCTGTTGTGCATCCCAACGATCTTTCTTTGAGTTTTAAAAGGAATCTATTATGATTTGAAAACTTTTTTGTTATTGAGAAAAACCTGCTACCATGGATTTGGATAGAGGATTACGAAATAGGACTTGGAAGTCTTGAAAGAGGACTGTCTCCTTGTGAAGAAGGAGAAATCAACTCTCTTGTCCAAAATCCCACAAAAATTGTATTTACCTCTGATTAACGACCTTAATAAACATCTAAGCAAAATGACTTTTGTTTATGATGATGTCCTTATTAACTTTAAGTATTTTGATATTTATAGAGAAGGTCACTAGAAAAAAGATTAATGATACAAACTCACTCATTATTCAATCTCATACTAGTAAGTCCTCTGAAGGTGGACACTGAAACTTCATATAAGTGCACCAAAGAACTTGGGGGACAATCTCCTTGAAGTCCCTCGAGGGCACTGACACTAGTCGTGCTCTTGCTGAAAAGAGATATCAACCATCACACAAAAGAGATGATTTGGTACACCATCCATCAAAGGCACCACTCCAAAAAGGTTTTTCCACTTGTAGGCCCATAATGACTCCATATATTATTTTTGGAACTACTAATTCCATTACTCATGCTAGTGTTTATGAGGCTAAGGCTTCTCATTCTCCTTAGTTGTTGATAGGTGCAGGGAGAGTCATGGAGCTAGAGAAGTCAGTTTTACCATAGTTCCCTAGAATACATATATTGGTGTCACTATAATTGTTCAAGTGACAGGTAACCCCATTCCTCAAACTCCCTAGGTCACAATGGACATTTTGAGGGACATTATGTAGCTATGTGGGCTTGGTCTCATATAGGTTAGCCGCTTGGAATTTATGAAGCCCTATTTATAAACCATCGATAGAGAGAACCTCTTACCCTAGGCGGTACAAAATTGCGGACTTTACCTTGTTCTCTAAGGAAGATGGACTGTTGATCTTAAAGCACATTGCCAAATTCACCATCCAATGTGCTAACTCACCAATTTAGAGAATTTTGCTAATTGTAAGCTTCGATTATTTTCTAACTCCTTAATAGATACAACTTCCACCTGATATTCAACACTCCAAAGGAACTCATTCAATTTATAATATGAAATGGAGTATCTTTCTATACCTAATTTTTTAGAGCTCGACTAAAGATTTGTGCGTGAATTGTCCAGACTAACATAAAAAAGTTGAGAGATGGCTGGACAATCATAATAAGGATTGAGAAGCCGACGAACAGGTGTAAGGTATTGTTACTTGAACATGAGTTTGCAAGATAGCTCAGAGAGCTTGAACTTCAAGCTGAGGAAGAAATTCTAAGGGATGGAGTTTAGGGATTCTTATGAGCTGGCGAAAAATGTACCAGAATATGAGGAGCTACTCAAAGTAGAATCATAGAGGAAGAAAAGCTCAAGGGAGACCTATTATCAAGAGCTTCACCAGGAAACAGTCATGGCTGACTTAGTGAACTCAGGTTACTGTGTGTCCAAATGTGGAGCTTTAATAAAGATAATTCCTCAAAAGCAGAATTCCAGCTCAAAGATTGAATTCACCTTTAATGTTTCTAAGACTGAAGAGATCTTCAATTTCTTACTGAAGGAAAAATTTATGACTCTTCTATCTGATCATAAGTTGCCAACAAAGGAAGAGATGAAAGAAAAACAATACTCTAAGTACCATGATTCTTAGAACCATACTATGATAGTTATTGGAGTTTCAAGAATGCTATATAAGATTGCATTAATAGGGGAGGCTTGAAGTTCCCTAACAAAGAGCAGTTACTGATAGATGAGGATCCTTTCACACCTAGGACATCCATCAATATCAATACTATCAAGTAAATTTGAGGAGTATTATTGATCAGTTGAAGCTGTAGCAACATTGTTAGCAGAAATTTCCAAGGGGAGTCAGTCCATGTATTAACCATTTAACTACAGAGGCAAGAGTGATTAAATCTTAGCTAAAGTTTTAAAGGAACGAACCAAGATTTATTGTTTCCTCACCTATCAAACCTAACAAGAAGTTGATGATAGTGCAAAGGAAAAAAAAATCCTTGGAGAGGTGGTAGAAGGTAGCTCTAGCTAGTTCCAATTATGGAACTGAGAAACATAAGTTTTGGCATAAAGCCATAGTAATGGCGTGTAATCCCAAAGAAGATCTGTTGGGAAATAAGTTTTGGAAGGTAGCTTTTCAATTAAAAAGGTACCTTTGCCTTTTGATTGTACCTTAAAAGGAAGAAACTTATAAGGAACTAGAGATATGCAGTTGAGTCACTATTCAATATTCCAAGCTTGGAGAACAAAAATGAGTAGTGCTTGAGAAGCCTAGAGAAAGTATGACTTGACATATCTAGCCATTATATATCATTGCACACATTGATGGGCAAACCATTTCAAGGGTTCTTGTAGACAACTGATCATCGTTAAATATAATGCCATTCAAAATGCTCTTAGCTATTAGGAGGACAGATGACTGTCTTATAGCCACCAACAATTTAATTTTAACTTGTACTGGTGATGTATCAAAAGCTATGGGAGTATTATTACTAGAGATCACTGTTGATAGTAAGACGTCTTTGTCAGCTTTCTTTATTGTTAGGTTTACTGCTAATTATAATGTGTCATTTGGAAGGAACTAGATTCATGCAAGCTAGAGTGGTTGTCCTGATACCAATGGCTAAATATGCAAGAACAACATAGACTATACTTTGCCACATATAAAGCATACAAATAGCCATTTCCATAACAATTCATGAACAAGATAAACGTGCCTATTGATCATTCTTCTATAAATAAGCGAAGACAGATTCACAACCTATAAACATCCATACAATCCCAACAAATATTAAAAAAAGACAGTTTAATATCTCAGATGCATCATATCAAAGTCTTATCAAGGCAAAGTAGATAGACAATAAAGGTTTGTATATTGGAATTGGTGCCAAATCTACAGGTAGTATGAAATGTCAGAGGAGTATGTATGATGACTCTCTATCCAAGCCTATACCGGAGAGGAAGCAATAGGTCAAACAAAGAAAAGTAGGTGTGCTAGAAAACATACCTATGGAGTTAGATGGAACATCTAAATCTTAATTAGTGAGAAGAGGAGATCGCTTAGCATATAACATATAACCTAGTAGAGTTGCCTCAACTAAAAAAAAAATCTCTAGAAATAGCTAATGGAGAGGTTGAGGAACCAATCGCAAAATTCTCTTGAGATGTAGAAACTTTATATGTTTTACAAGATCTATATCATAATAGTGATTTGGTGCCTCTGGGTCGTTTATAAGTACCTCTAGCTCATTTGTTGTAATTTAAAGATGCAAATGAACAAGAGATCATAAAGGCAATTGATAATAAGGAAGGGTGTCAAGTTTGCAAAGGAACTTGAGCAATTGGTGCATTAGTAAGGCATTGCGCAAGGAATTAGCAAATGAAGCAGTGAAACCAATTACAACAAAATTAAATGTACATAATTTGAATTTCAAATTTCTATTCATCTTAGAGGAACTAGTTTTTTCTCTTAATCAGAGTAGGAAAATATTCTCACTAATGCCAAAATCTAGAAGAATGGTTGCTAGTGGAATTGATGGCGAAAATCTAGCATCTCCAAATTCTGGAATAATTTTTTATTCCACAACTTTGATTCTCCATAAATTCACTAGAGACAAAATATAATACTAAACTACTCAATTCTTATTCACAAATTCATTATATATATATATATATATATAATGTACTTTATTTGTTGTATTATAAGCCGACATTTTCAATTAGATTTCACGATTAAATTAGAGAAATAAATAGGATATAAATATAATAATACATTAAAATGGTAAGTATTCGGTTAACCAAATCGAATTAGCTTGATTTCGATATGTTTGTATATATTTTTATGATAACAAACCAAAACTAGATAATTTACAATCTATTTAAACCGAATTAACTAGTTGCATATAAAGTTGGTTAATTTTTATAATGTTAACTGAACTAAAGTAAAAAATCAAATGATTTTCTATATTCAAATCTATCAGTAATCGAATTTTTAAAATAATTATCCAAATTCAACCGAAATGAGCCCGTTTAGTTTAGTTTTCAGTAAAAAACTGAATATTGCTCACCTTTGAATACATGCAGTTCAAATTGTTTTTGCATCTTAAACTAGCTAATCAATTTATAATTTTATTTTCCTAATCTCTCTTTTAAGTAATTGCAGCAAGTACAATATTCAAGTTGTTGAGGAGTGAGAGTATGCTGTTAATTTCTATATACAACTATTAACATTACAGGTATTTTCCTTCAGTTTGTTATATGGTATGGTCAATTGCTGTATTGCAATTTGTGGGAAGTACTAGTGTACTACCAATCAAGAGGAGGAATAAAATAAGAAGAAAATTTATAACAAAAATGGAAAATAGCTAGCAATTTTTAATGCTTTGACCTTCCATTTCCTCAAATTGCTCTTGTACAAACCCAATTACATTGGTTGATATATAAAAGAATTCTTTTAAAGAAATCCAATTAATTTTGGATGAGCTGAAGTTTGAAACTAAAAGAAATGTCTAAATGCATATATATTTACTTGCAAAGTTTATGCGATTTCCCTGTTACGTCTTTAAATTTGAAGAGAGTTATTATAATTCTATGCTTTCACATTTCAGTAATAATTATATTTTTTGTCGAAATAAAATTTAAAAGTGTGGGATCATGATTGAACTCATATAAATTTATTTATTTTAGTAAGAGATATCGTTACTACTAAAATATAAGATCGTATGTTCACGATAGGTCCTTATAAATTTAAAAATGCAATAAGATAAATCGCATAAATTTTAAGAGCAAATTTACGCATTAGAGCTAAAAGAAATATGTTATTCACAAGACTAGCATAGGATTATGATTGCTAAACAGAAACTTTGCATATTATCACAATTGCACCTAATTTTAACTATATAATGCAATTTAATTTCTAAATATCGTTGTTTTTGGTACAAACTAAATTTCATTTTTGAGTATGCTTAAAAAAAAAAAAAATAAGAAGAGGATGTAATTGGAATAAGTGACAAAGTTAAGGGTATTGATGTTTATTAAAAAATTGCCAATTTATCTTGCAAAAGAAAAATAAAAATAAATAAAAATAAAATTGAATACCAAATTAGAAGCCAGAATCAATCTGCTGGGAAAAACCAAGCGAACAATGGGTGCATGTAAGGCAGTCATTTCCAATCTGCAGCTACCTTCATCACCATCCGCTCCAAGTCCCCAAAAATCACCGAAAAGCTCAAATACCAACAGGCGCTTATTCCTTTTATCTCTTCCTATATGTATTACTTGTACTGGTACTACTCTCGTTCTTCCCAGCAATTTCTCCACTGTTCAATCCAATTCTTCGTTGGCTTTAGCTGAGAGCTATGACCCAGTTAGCCAAGCCGAGAAAGACACCAGCTCCGTATTATCTCGAAGGATATCGGAGGCTATAGAGTTTTTGGATAAAGGAAGGGAATTGCAGGCTCAAGGTGACTTCAACAAAGCTCTTCTCTATTTCACTCTGGTTGGTTAATGACCCCCTTTTGGCTTTACATACTATTTTCTTTGATTCTAGGGTCTCTTTTTTGTTATTCTATTTCCTATATTTAGTTAGAAGTATAGATGTCAGGACAGAACGTTAGAAAATTGCTTGTGGCGTTGGGTAGTGCAGGCTAGGCAAAAGCTAGTGGTGGTGGTTCAAGGTTTCTGGTCTTTTGAAACAATGCCATTAATCCAAAGTGGGAGTCAAGTTATTTTGCTATTAATTTGAATTAATAGGATTGAAAATCTATTTGTTTGTGGGTCTGTCATATTGCTGAGAAATTAGGCATCAAAGGGTCAAATTGTTCCATTGGAACAAGATTAAATTGTGCTTGATTCACCCTTGAAATGGAATGGGAATCGGAATAGATATTTATTGCAGACATATTGTTCCATGGCTGCATTTGTATTCCGTTTTTCTGATGATTGATTCGACTCGCTGAATTTTGGAAATTATGATAAGCATAGTAGGTGTTATTTGATCTGTTTCATATAAATTGAAACGAAAATAAAAAAAATATCACTAAATATTTTTATTCTCTGAGAACTGCAATTTAGAATTGGATATCATTTTCGTTTCCAGATCCAGTGAAATGCCCCAAGGGAAAGTAATCACCCTACAGGTATTGTAAAATGGAAAGACCACTTTATGTATTTTTTGTAACTATCTATGTAGTCTTCTTTGGCTTCCTTTGGTAAAATTACTTTCTATGCCTTTCACTATTGTATAAAAGGGAGAAGAGGAAGAAAAAGGAGGAGAAAAGAGAAAAACTTGGGAGATTGGTTGGGGGGGGGGGGGGAAGGTGAACCTCCTTTTTCAGTCTTTTCTGTAGTAAAATTGTGATTTTGAATGAAGATTTAGGTAATTTCTTTATCATTTTCCTTTCTTTTCTTGACCCTTAACAAAAAAATTATCATTCCATTGCTGTTTTGCTATTTATGCTGGAGCCAGCTGTTTATCTTTCAACTTGAAATCGAACTTCTCCAAACCTAAGCCACCATGAAGATATCAATATAAATTTCTCGAATTTATCTTGTTCAATCCACTTTCATACTTTTTACAATATATATATATATATATATAGAGAGAGAGAGAGAGAGAGAGAGAGAACATTCATGTGCAAGGCTTGAGTAGAAAGGGGCATGAGGGATTAGAAAGAAGGATTGCACCAAATTTGTTCTAGTAAATTTTTTCAGAGCATTTGGTGTCTCGCTTCTTTATTTGTCCGTGGAACTTGTGTTGCTGAAAATTTCTTTTGCTAGATTTTCTGCAAACATGTTAGATAGTTATTCATATTCTAAATCGTAGTTGTTGTGTATCTTTAGGATACTTCAATCTTCTTCAAGGATGGTTTTAAAATTAATGTTATTTGGAACTTAAGTGTTCATCAAGATATTGTAGAAATTTAACAAGAAAATAAATGAGTTTCAATTTCAAAGTAATAATCAATCATTTCATTGAATTTCTGGTAGATTGCAGGAGTAAATTTTTACTCCATTTTTGTTGCACTAGATCCCATGTTAGAGAAGTGAATGTTGAAGAACTGATAAATATAACAGCAGAATTAATTTAATGGATTAAGGAACAAGATTTGGAGAAATAATTTTGTATTAATTGCAAATCGGGATTTATAGAGATAATGGAAGCGCTGTGAATAAAAGAACAAAGAAAGAACAAAAATAGAAGGACAAAATGATTAATGAATCAACCTATAGGCACAGCCCGTGCAGAGAATAATCTGCCCAATAAGAGTGAGTCTCAAAAGGATGCCTCTATCTCCAAAACTGATTCAATATATGCATAAAAAAGTATAACTGAATTCATGACGTGTCTCTTCTTCCTTGATTTTCACTCTTGCTCTTCTTGCCCCTTCTAGAATAAACCTGTAGTCATATTCTTATCATCCCATATAAGAGGAAAATTCCTTAGATTTCATAATTGATTTTATTTTATTTTTTCATAATTAGAAAGTGTTGATGTATATATACATATATAAATCAATTGAGATTGCCACATAGGCTCTATGTGTAGTTGTATTACTTCCTAACACACTTGGCTGTATCAATTATGAAGACAGCCAAGATAGACATAAATAGAAGAATTGTCTATAAATTTAGAATTGAATTTCATTTTCATTTCCAGATCCAGTGAAATGGCCTAAAGGAATGTAATAACTTTACAGTTATAGTAAAATGGAAAGACCACTTTGTGTACATTTTGTAACTATCTTTGTAGTTATCTTGGCCTTTCGTAAAATTTCCTTTGATGCCTTTTGGTGCAAGTTTACCTCACAAAACCTTCTTTTTCAGTCTTTTTCTGTAGTGAAATTATGATTTTGAATTAAGATTTGGTATAATTTCTTTAAAGCTATTATCATTTTCATTTCTTTTCTTGACCCTCAACGCGACATTATATTGTGTTGCTATTTATGTCAGAACCAGCTTTTTATCTGTCAATCCTTCTTCTCTGAAAGCTAAGCCACTACTAGGATACCTATGTAAATTTCTTGAATTTATCTTTCTCTATCCACTTCTGTGCTTTCTACAATCATGGTATTCAATGCTTACTTGCTTAGTTAGGTCAAAATATGCAGCACTCTTTCAAGATGACAGAGCTAGTGGACAGTGTCTTGAAGTGGAACAGCAGATAAAGAGAGAGAAAACGCAATGATATTCAAGTGTTGAATTTAGAGGGCCTAGAAAAGTGTTAGAGATGCCAACTGCAAAGTCTGCTCTGTGTGTGTGTGTGTGTGTGTTTTTTTTTAGTAAAGGGAGACAGACAGAAAGGGACTGGAAGGACAATACCAATGTGTTCTTGTAGTTTTTGTCAAAGCATTTGGTGTCTTGCTTTCTTATTTGTATGTAGAAGCCATATTGCAGGACATTTCTTTCACCAGATTTTCTGCAAACATATTAGATAGTTCTTCATATTCTAGATCTAAGTTGTTATGGATCTTTATAATGCATAAATCTTCTTCAAGGATGGTTTTAAAATTAATGTAATTGGGAATAATATTAAGTTTCCATCGAGATGTTGGACAAATGTGACAAGATATAATAATCAATCAGTTCAAGATTTCTTGCAGATTGCAGAAGGAAATTTTTACTTCCTTTTTGTCAGACTGGATGTCACCTAAGAGGAAGTTTCCTAATGGGGAGTTCATGATTGTTTTTAGTTTTTTTTTCATAATTAGCAAGACTTGGAAAAAATAAGATCTATATTTTGTATTTAACAAAGAAATAATATCTCTATGTACAAACACACACATGTCAATTGAGATAGCCACAGAGGCACTATAAGTAGTTGTGTTTACACTTCATAGGCTCTCTGTGCAGTCGTATTTATACTTGCTAGCTAACACAATTGGTTGCAATTCTTAATAATTATGAAGACACATCCAAGGCATCAGATAAAATTAGAACAGTCTCTATATCTTCCGAGTCATCCATGTAATTTCTGATGGAACAGCTGCCTAAGCTTATACAATTGCAAAAGATAACTGAAATAGTTTGTGCACCATAAAAATGTAGATATAAACAGCCATATGCTGATTTGTCATCTTTGAACACACTACAACGAGTTTGATTTCATCTACTTCAATTATCTGTTCATTGCTGATTTTTTTGGATTTGAAGACCTTACATGCTTTTTCCTTCCAATCCAGCTACTTTCTTGAATGATGCAATTGTCTTATGTGACACCATTTAGGCCTGACCATTCTTATTCACCATGAAGCAAAACTTGGCTTGCAATATTAGGAGCTTAATTCATTTTCCTTAATGATAAAATGTATGCTAGTATTTCATATACAAATCATATCATGTTATAATATCATGACCAATCACTTCTACATATCATTGCAGGTTGTTGAAAATTACAAAGACTTTGCGTTCTCAGAATATGCAAGAGTGGGGAGAGCACTGGCCCTCTATGAGGTTGGAGACAAAGAAGAAGCTATTGCTGAGATGGAGGATGTTTCAATATCTTTGAAGGGATATCCAGGTATTTTTCAAGGTTTTATTTATTTATCTTCACTATTCTCTTGTTTAGGTTTTAATTTTATTTATTTATTCTATTTTTTCATTTGATATTCTTCCCTTTAATTATATTTTTTTGTTGGGTGGTTGACAGAAGTACATGCAGCTCTTGCAGCAGCCTTGTATGTGGATAAGCATGCCCCTTTGCTAGCAGAAAATCAGTTCACAATTGCAACTCTTCTTGATCCTCACTATACAGACCTTTCATATGTAAAGGAAACTAAACATTGGCCTCCAAGTTTGGTCAGTTCCTTGCAACGCTTCATCACGCTCTCTTAGAAATCTGAATTATAGATACTAGACCTGAAAGAATGCATCGCATGGCCATCTTGGAATTTGTTTGATCACTAATTGCCGAGAATAAAGCACGAGGGAGTTATTATTTGGCTCATCTGTTCTAATATCCATATGTTCAACCTTTTTCCATTTTCTTTCCTGGAGAGGGATTTTGGGATCAAAGTTATTGTATTATAGTATTGACTGTCTATAATCATCAACCATGCGACTAGTTAGTGTTTTTGTATAGCAGGTTAGCATGTAAACATGATATATTTCAGAAGAAAGTATAATTCTCTTGTTTGAAGATTCACTTCCCTTCTCTTCTGTGCTCTGTTATTGCATTCTTATTTTAGTCACAGTTGACCAACCTAACTTATTCCTTTGCACTTTCTTCTTGATTAATGTCTGCATATCTAGAAACTAATGACAAGTTTGGTTATAAAGCTTCATTGTTGCTAGCTACGAGTAAGTATGGCTACCAAGCATTCGCGTGCACATAGAAATGATTGTGTTCTTGTAGACATCTAAAGTTGGAGACACTGGCTTTTGACATTTTAATCCAAAGGTATGCATTGTGGTTTGGTAATGTTGCATAACTACAGTTGTTTGTTCTTTTCAACTTTTGCCTGAGGAAAAAGAAAGTGCTACATCTCATGCTTGCTCAGCGAGCCGGCAATGTAGACCATTCTATTTGGTCTTATTTTCAACAATACTTAAATAAGCATATGTCTACAGCTACTTTGTTTAATAAGGGGCAATCAACCCTTCATTCTTGACTGTTAAGGTCATTGTGGGTCCTTTTCTAAATACAAGAATACTCTTCTGTTGGTTTGGTGTGCCAAAAATGTTTACCAATAGCAGTTTTCATGTGAAGCAATGTGCAGAAAATATTCCACTAAGCTTCCTCAAATTCTATCACAGAAATTTCTTGAATTGGATAAGGAACAGCCTATTCGGTTATTTTCTATATAATGCCAAACTTCTTTCCAGCTATTTGTGCATCTCACATCTGGCATGAGCGCTGTCCTTTTAAGACTAAAACTTGTGTTTCTAATCATGGATGACTCGCAATTCTGGGTATCAACTTTGAGTCTATTCGGAAAAGTTAAGCTTTTTTTTAATAGCTTTATATGGGTTAACCTTTTATATAAATGTCATTTTAACGTTTAAAAGTTAATTCAAACTCTATGTTACCAAATACTATAAAAAAATATTTTATTAAAACGTTAAAACTTAAAAAATTGTTGCTCAACACAATTTTTATTTATGGGTCATCTAATGAATAAATTTTGATGAAAGCTAACTGTTCAACTGGCTATGCAACGTTGGACTTATTCGCTGAAGATAGCAATTTACAACCATTGAATCAAACGGAGTTTACATCTAAATTTATGTTCCAATAATTAAACTAAAACGTACATGCAAGACGTGGGTTTCTTTTATGCAGGAAAATCCTTGGATCCTTTAGAAACAAGCTCCCATTACATTAATTTTTTATTTTCTTTGACTTAAAAATGCATTTTTTCCTCATTCCACTTGGATCTAAGAAGCTTAAGCAACATTCTTGCCTTTGTTTTGGTTCTAACACTGCACTGGCTCTGCAGAAGCAATAACAACTGGGTCAAAACGCCGCGGCAGATTGCTTCTTCCCTTGCCTGTAAAGAATCACTGCAGATTACCATTAGTGATCTAACAGCACTTTCACTGCCTTCATGATCTGACACCCTGAAAACCATCTTAACTAGAGAATTAACACCATTAGGATTATTTATCACAGCATCTTTTGCAGTCTCTAGTCCTAGAAGAATCTGGATTGTTGCCATTGCTTTTGGTGCCAAGTTTCTGATATTTTCCCGTCTTTCGGTGTTAGAAATGTACATCAGGAGTCCATTTATCACACCTGCTTGAACCAAATTCTCTTTATTTGATTCCAAGGAGCATAATGCATATATGGCTTTGATTCCAGCCTCAGGTACTCCACTTGTCTGTTGAACAAGAAGAATTAGCCCTTGCAAGATTTGGCGATTTTCGCCAATGATAGCACATAGCTCTTTTGTTTCTAAAGATGATATTCCTTCTATAAGATGACATAAACCCTCTTGGATCATGATGCTTCCTTGTTCAAGCAAAATTCTGAAAGATTCCAACTTCGATTCTTCTTTTAGCTTGTTTAAAGATTCTAAGTCGCCTACAATAGGCAGCAATTTTAGAATACAAGAAAGTGATTTCTCTGCAAAATTGATGCTTTCTTGGGATAATTTTGATTCTGCCGATCCAAATACTAATTCAAACAGTAAAGGCAAGAAGCCTAGCTGGATCAAACAAGAATTCCTTGATATTAATTCATCGGATAGAGATTGAATACTTTTGAGTGCTTGAAACTTCTTCTCCAAGGTAACCTCATAAGACTCGAGACTGTGTTTAAGTGAAGCTAAAGAACCAATCGTTTTCAAGTAGTCAGGATCTAATTGAGGACCCATTTTCAGCCACTCATCGATCAAATGGCGAAGAGTGTGATTAGGAACCATGGATATATCATGAAGCCTCTGCATTGTAACAGGGCATGTAAGATTACCAGTAGAAAGCCATTTTTCTATGCTTGATCTATCATAGGTTTGGCCTGTGCATAGAGTTACTGGATCTTTGAACAAGTCTAGGCTAATTGGGCAAATGAACAAATGAGGTATGGTCATTTCAGCTTGGTTCATGGAAGAAAGCAACACAGATTGAAGAACCCAAATATTAAAAAAAGGAAAGTATTGGTGTTGGACTAACTGTATTGGATAAAAGTTCAGTAGCTAAGAACTGGGTGCTGAAACCATTGATGACCACTAAAAGTGCACAAAGAGAAGAGAAGACATGGAAATATAATATAGAATGCAAGATTGTATGTTATTATCGGAAAAACCTTAAAGAAAGCTCCTGAAATAAACAATGGGAGAATTATAGTGGAAGTGGGCCCTTTTTTTATAATTTTTCCTTTTCTCAATTCAGATTCTTCGTGCTATAGTCCAGAAATGAGCATGTATTGAAAACATGGAACTAAGATATGATGGCATAAAAAGAAAAAAAGAAATCAAAGAAAAGAAAGTGATGGGAAAGGTCAGATAAGAAAGAAAGGGTTAGCAATAGCAACCTTCTCCTTCAGTCCATACTGCCAGTAGCAGCCAGGATTTGATAGAAAGAGAGTTAAGCAGTTCACTGACAAACGTGGAAGAGAAACAGAGAAGGAGAGAAGGAGAAAGAGAAAAGAGAGGCAAAAGTGCAAATCTTAGATGGAGGAATCAGAAGAGAACAACAGCATAGTAACATTAGAGAGAGCCAAAAATGGGCATTACTCCTTGGTGATAGGGTAAGATATTTGCAACTAATAATATAAAAAAGTTGTGGGAAATGGTCCCCAAACTTTCACTTCATCTTCATCCCTTTATTTTATTTTTTTCCCTGTACCTATCAACGCAGTCAAACTGACCCACCTAAAGAAAACAATAATTATAATGTGTTTGAAGTTTGAATGCACCCACATTGCACATTCACTTGAAAATGAAAGATAATGTTGGTCATCACAGGACTCATGGGAATAACAATAATATGGCCAAGAAGCACTGGTTATACATATATTCTCTTAAGGAAAAAAAAAAAAAAAGAGGAGAGAGATCATACCGATATGGTTTCAAGCATTATCCAAATTTCTGCATTTCAGTTCATTTGTCTTTTAGGATTCTTACATTTTAGTTTATTTGTCATTTGGAGTCTAATACCCTAATATGCTTGTACATGATATTGGCATGAGATTTTAATTAAGAAAAAAAAATCAAATTGGGATCCTTTATAGATTACAATTAATGAAAATAGAAAATATTTTAGTAAACTGAAAAAAATATTATAACAAAAATTATTTGCAACATAAATAATATAAAAAGACAAGGAAAGAGTCGCATGACAGGAAAGGTTAGGGGAGAGAGAGACTGAAATGAAATTAATCTTTAGTTTGCTTTTGAAAAATAATTTATAAATGTACATTTATCTATTATTAATCATCGATGGCCATCGTCATTGCTCATCAGCCATTGTCTGTTACCATCACCACATGCTACCAGTTACTTCCCGTCACCACAATTAGTCACTGGGTTAAAATTTATTATTTTTCTCATTTCTAACAATAAATTTTTGAAATATGAATTATTTAGAAAATATCCTTTAAAAATATTGGTTGACGTAACTTAATAAAAGATAAACGGAAACATAGTAATAATATGATGTATATGTGAATGAAACAAAGTTCATGTTCCAGATTAGTTAACGTAGATATTTAGTGGTTGTATGGTTGTATATAATAGGATTATTATTGTAGCTTTATATTGATTGTCTCTCTATATAAATAGGAATATTTTTTGTTAAGCTGCTATAAAACACAATATTTCAGTGTTTCCTTCTTCTTTTCAATTTTTTATTTTTCGCTTTCTCTTTTTTGTGCTGCCATTAATAGAATAATCTTTTTAGTCTTTGAAACTTACTCGGCTGCCATTAAATTTTTTTTTTCTTTTTGTTCTTCCACTTTTGCATTTTTTGATTCATAAGGTTTATTGATTTCGTTTTTTAATTATGGTTTAAAGTTGCCGTTTCTTATTCTAAAATAACTTTTTTTATTTTTTATTCTATCATTTCTCTTTTGCGATTTTATGACTTAATACTCACTGAAAAATTGTCACCACTATGGATATTGTTTATACTTTGAAGAGACAAGGTAAAACTCTTAATTCTATTTGAATTGATATATATATATATATATATATACTGTATTTACTTTGTTTGATCCAAAGTATCAATTGGGATGTGTATGTGTATATATATATATAAAATTGGTTTTACATATGTATATATATCATATATATTTTGCATATAGTAATTCCCCTCTCTCTCTCTCTCTCTCTCTCTCTCTCTCTCTCTCTCTCTCTCTCTCTCTCTCTATATATATATATATATATATATATATTTTTTTTTTTTTTTATCGTTGCTGTTACCGTCATTGCTTTCGCCGATCTTTGTTGTTACTTCTCTCTTGTGCCCTTTTATATTTTGTTATGACACTACAAAACAGAATACTTCAGTGTTTTCTTTTTTTAACATCTCAATTAAAGGTGATCGGTTTGATATTTTTTCCTAAAGGAGGTTGGTGACTCCATAAAATGCTCTTACCAATGTAAGAGTCTTTTCTCCAAAATCCTTTTTCAAATAAAGTGGCTTCTCTAAAGTTGAAACAAGTTTAATAAAAGAATATTTTCATAAATTAAAATTGATCTAAGCTCACTCCTTATGTCTCGACAATGCATCTTAACTAGGGCAATCATAGATCTCTCGAGCTAACTAAAAGACAATAAGGATAAAAAAAACAAGCTTTGAGGCAACTCGGCATTAAATACTCGAGCCTGCTTGCTTATCCTTTAAAATGAGAATCAGGAGCAAGCAGTTATACCTATTGTAAAATGATGATTGGTTGATTTTAATTGAAAAATAGGTTTATTGAAGACCTTATTTATCATATTTTTTGGCACTAGATTAATGTTTTGTAAAAAAATATCTTAGTATCAATTGCTGGATTTGGTTAAAAGAAGGCTCTTTGGAGCCATTTTTTCAGAAGAAGAGAAGACTATATTTAAAAGTTAAAGTCCTTAGAACTTTACCTAGGCCTGTGAGCAAGATTGACTAGGTAGATTGGATGGCTGGCTAGTTCAGACTCTTGCTCTCCTTCTTCTTTAAAGGACTAGTTAGGATCTTTTCACTTTGTAGATTCAGCTTGACTTAGATTTCTAAGGTTGAAACCTAAGCCAAGTGGGGTCTAGGGTGCCAATGAGGACTTAGACCTGTGGAGGACTTTTAGTGAAGGCCTGGTAAGCCAAAGAGGCTTCAAGACAAAGGAAGGAAAACCTAAGAATCTACATTAAAGAATACGATTAAGGGAAAGTAATTTGGAGGAATATCGCTCTGCTCACTTAGAACTATCAAGAAGAGTGGAGGAGACGAGAAGAGATCTAGAAAGCCAAAGGAATGTTTCAACTAAGACCTCTAGAATTTACTTGGCAAAGATCAAGATAATTAGAGAATTTTTGTGTGTTTTGAACTATATTTTGGATATGCTTATATAGGAATTGGGCCTAAGGGTTTGTGTGTAATACCCTCTTTTCACTCCTTTAGGGCTAGGTAAGGAATATCACATTCTGTGCTAGAGGCACATATTGACTTACTTAAAAATGCCTTATTTAATCCTATCTTTGAAAGAGGTTGGTTTATAAAGACATTAAAGGAAGAAGCAGAAGACTCAATATTAAATTTTTTGAAATCAAATTAAGTTTAAGATTAACAAAATTATATTTTAGAACAAATGATAGGTAAGCTAATCAATTAAACTCATAAAACAGTATGAGAAAGATCCTACAACAAAATTACAAGAGTTTCCTCATTTTAAAAAATACAAATTATTTAAAATATACAAAATCAATAGAGTTCCAAATCTCAATTAATACAAGTATACAAGTTATACAAAAACATCATCCACTTGATATATCAAACCTTTATTCGAAAGAATTCAAAATTTAAATCCCAATTCCAAGTTTTCATATAAAATCTCAAATCCAAATCCAAAATCTTAAATGTACAACTTATGAGAATTAAATCCAAAACAAACCAAAGTACTTAAAATATCTATCATAATCCCTAATAGAAAAACCATTACTCACATTAACCCAAACTAATACATGCCATGAGCCTAATATAGAGACTCATACTTAAGATTGGAGATATGAAACTTTCCGCTTTATACGCAGGAACTCAGGATCAATAACAAATCAGGATGTTCAACCTGCGGGAAATAAAAATCATCACGCTGAGTATAAAATTTAGTAGTACTCAACATTTATATGCAATCCATAAGCACAAAATAACTATGTTTTACTGAAAAATATGCTCAATAAAGTTATTTAAGATCTAGACTTCAACATGTCATACTTCATAGATTTACAATCTTATTACATTTATCATGCATATACTATGTTCATAAGTTCATAAAACACAATAGACATTAACATAATTCATGCTTTTTAAGTATGTTAGTTCATGCACATATGACATATACATAGGTAACTCGTATCTTATAAGGTTCGTTTCAAATCTCAATAGAAAAGAATACAAATACTCAGGTATCAATGATCATATTTCTTCATATTCTAAATGCAAACTTCTTTAGAATGTTATCAAAACATATACTACATTAGACTGAATTTAGAATGTATTCCTTATTAGATGGGTTCAGAGCACATGTAATATTTTAGGATATTATCAAAACATATAGTGTAACAAATTATTGACAGTCTCAATGCGAAATCAAAATGTTATCAAGCTCATTGAAAAATCAAAATATTATAGGAACACAAATACCATTACAAAATATTTCAAAATACATACTATTATAGTATGATATCAATCACGTTTCTTCAATCATTTTATTGATGGGCTTTATTAGTAACTCAAAAGAAACATAAGTATAATAGGTATCAAATTCAAAATTAGAATAGCATAATAGCTAACAAAACAAATTAGGCAAAAACCTACAGAACGTTGTCATAGGCATATAGAACGGTGGTGGGAGTTTGCAACTTGAGTTGGACACTCTGTGTCTAGCATATAATCAAAGCTTAAATCCAGTATTTGGTAGCATGGTTAGTATACCCAGTATCAGTATATCCACATTCATACAACTATTCAAGTAAGTATATAATAAGGGCCCAGATGTTTAGTTATAGTTCTTTATACTTATATCCCAATCCAATCACAAATATAATCTAAAGTTCAAATATAGCATCATAAGCATTCATAGACGTATCTGATTGTCTTTAACCTGATTATACACAAAGGAACTCATAGGTCCTCATGTGCCTCAACACACACAGTATATATACATGATATTAACATTCGATACTCATGGTATCAGTATATCAAGTCATCATTCATCAGCATGTTTTTTCATGTATATAACTAAATCAATGCTCAGGTTATTATATGAGATTGTACTCTTATTTAGAAAATGTTGTAAAGAAAAACTACCTTGTAGACATTTTACATATGCATTTAGGGTGTGTAAGCATCATTTGGAGGTCCAAGATATAATATTTCATAAAGGGGACAACAAAGTACATGGTCAAGGCGTGCCATGATGACATGACCACGTTAGAAAGTCATATTTCACACCAATAGTTAGTAAAGAGCACAGGTTGGGCGTGCTAGGCATGATACCCATGCTAGAAGGCCAATTTTAGCACATCAACAATCAGTAAAGAGCACGAGCTCGGCATGCTAGGCAGCATGGTTGTGCAAATCTAGATTTTCTAGATATGAAGTTTTACCATTTTTAAGCCTTTTAAATATAACATATCAAACTCTTCTTTAACAAAACATACATTGAAACTCAAAACTACGTATATATACATATTTAATAAGAGTAGAAATACTTAAAGAACATTAATTATTTCCATCACAACATCAATCTCAATTAATTCAATCACTTTCACTAAAAACCCCAGATCAATCATATAGACATCTACTTCCCATATTTGTGCAGAATTTAAGCAACAATCATATATATATATATATATATACAAACAAACACTAAGCACTAACCTCTAGTGAACAATAAAATGCTCAATTGCTTCCAATTTAGGCTTTCCCTTTGCCTTTATTAACCTTTGATTGATCACTCCTTTCTAATAACAAATTATTGCAATTCACATATCTATAACAAAACTAATACTCTAATTATACAATTGAACATTAATCCACCATCCATTGAATTTTTAAAATCAAAATCAAAAGTTTTTTTGAAAATCAAAAGTAAAATCAAATAGAACACTTACTTTATTTGAAGAATCAAAACTTGTGACTTCCACAAATTAATTGCAAAATCACTCGATTAATATAAGCTAAACTATTAATCTATGGTTTTGAGTGTCTATTTTTATAAAAGAAAGGAGTAATCAATGGAGAGAATGAGGAAGAAAGCTACAGTGATTTTGACAGAAAAAGAGATAGGAGGTACATGAAATAGATTAAGGAGGCTGCGGCCTGTTTAAGTCGTTTTAGGTATAGTAATTAATATTTTTTTATTAATTAATTACAAAGTAGGGCATGGCCCATGTTAAATGAGCTTTACAATTAAAATAAGGTAAAATCAATTTAAATAGGTTAAAACCATTTAATTAAAAGCCCTTAGTAAAAAATTTAATCAAACTCAATAGTTTTCCTCCAATTTCAAAATATAATTCAAAGTAATCTAAACTTAACAATTGAAATCATAATTTCACAATTCAAATACCCAATTAATGAAAACCCTATATGCAATGTATGATTTACACATCAAAATATATTAATTAACAAATCACCTTTCAAGATTGAAAACGGTATCAAAACAGTAATTTGGTACTACTTATCAATCTATTAAGCTATCACTCACAGCTTCAAAAATCAAGGTCTTACAGTGTGGCATAAAAATCGATGTGGGATTACATCTTCTTTAGCAAAAAATGAAGGGTAATCGGCCGATGCCAGCGGTCAACTGCCAAGTTGGTGGCCGACCGAGGCTAACTATAGGTCACTTATGGTCAACTGCTCAAACTAAAGCGATCGACCGCTCTAGGTTTGGTAGTTAGACTGGTTTTCTATGTTGATTTGGTCTTGTTTGATTGGTTTTAACTAATTTGGCCTATTCCTAGTTTGTGAGGTTCTGTTGGAAAGCTCTCTGTGTTTAGTTTCCATTGATGTTGAGTTTATGGGGAAGCCTAGCCCGAAGAAAATGTTAGTTGTAGATCAAGGCTGATAATTGGCATTTTGGCATTGATTTTGGTTCAACCGGTTTAGGTCTAGTTTGAAGGATTTTCAAAGCCAGAGTTGATTTTTCAGCGTGTGAAAGTTAGGTGTTCACAACTGATTATCAGTAAGCACTATCATAAATTATTAGTCATTGTTGGCTATCACTAGCCATCATCATCAGTCACTGAATACAAACATAATTTATCATTTTTTAAGTTTCTTTCTCATATTTAACAATAAAATATTTAAATATGAACTTTCTAATTTTAAATATTTTTATAAGCTTAAAAATTTAAAAATTCAATTTTTTTTCTCATTAATTTCTAATGTTGTGACGAAACAACAAAAAATGACTATTATAGACAAATTTTTTATGTAGAACATTTTCTTCGAAAATTAATTTCAAAATCAAGTTATTTTTTGAAAACAAATGTGGCTTTACTATTTTATTTTTTGGCAATGTTGTTAGCAAATTTTGAAACTTTCGTAATTTTACATAATATTTTTAAATTTTAATAATTTTATGACTAATTTGGTAAAATTATATTGGATTTTTTATGTGAAAAGTATGAATTCTATTAATTTTGTCTCTTTTTTTATGCATTTTTTTTGTTTCACATAGATGATTCTTATACAAAATCAAGATAACATAAATTATTTTATACCAATTCTATCATTATCTAAATATCTCCATCAAATTTTCTCTCTTTTGTTATAAAAAATTAATTTAAAAGTACTTTATTGAATTACTCTTACTTTCTTTTTTCTTCTAAGAATTGAGGTGGTTCAATAATTTTCTTTATCTTTATGAAAAGTTAAAAGTGTCAAAATTCATATTTTTGTTTCAATAACATTTAATACAAAATTTTTTGAAATAATTTTTTTATATTTAAATCACTTTCATATAATATCATGATCTGTTTCCAAGGGTCGAACCGGCATTAGAATATGGACTTAACGCCTCAAAGGCTCATACTAATCGTTAAACTAAATGGATCTATGCACTATCATCAAACTAGGCCTCAAGCCCCTTACCAATCATCAGAAAACAAAGCCATTGATCAACCATTCAATAATCCAGCTTAAAAGCCTAATAGACCCAATCCAATAGTTTTAATATATTCCATAAAATACAATCTATATAATAAAATTGTGAGTCCGATTTATATATGGTGCAACCCAAGAGGGAGGTTGAATTAGGTTTTCTAAAAATTTAAAACGTAAGATTAGAATTCTATTTGTAACGGAAATAGAAAATATTTTTGAGAGTCAGTTATTAAGTTTAGAACTTTATAACAATACTGTTGAAAGTTTCGAATGACTCTGTGAAGAATAGCTATTGTGTTTGGAACTGCTTTACAAAGCTTATACAAAATTAGAACGACTCTGTGAAGAATAGTTATTATATTTAGAACTTACTTCATAAAACTTATGCAAGATTAGAAAACTGATTTTAACTCAGATTGTGAATTATACTCCTATATAAAATGACTAATTAGAATTTGATATAATTACAATGCAGAAATCCAAAGTTCTAATGTTCCATATAGATAAAACTCATTTATGTTTAGAAACAAGAACTTATTAACAACTTAGTGTTTCTAAAAAGATTAATAGTTGTGTAGATAAAAAATAATCAAGCAGAACTTCAGAAAAGAAAATAAAATAAACACAGAGATTTATAGTGGGTCGGCACTGACTCGGCTACATCCACTCCCAAAGACTCATTTTGTGATCCTCCACTATATTATCTCTTTTCAAGGGTAAGAGACAAACCAACTGTAGAAGAAAATATATCAACACCTAGATCTAACCTTTATTCCACTAGATTTCTAAAGATTATTGTCAACCTCTACCCTTTTATTTTTGTAAAGAACAAAAACTCACATTAAGATATTAAATCCCATACAAGGAGAAGATTGTTTGATAACCTATTACATCATAGCTTTTCACCTAAGCTATTACACAAATGTTTTTCATTTAAAAGTCTATAATCCACAATAGATTACAGTAATATATATGGAGAGAGAGAAATGTAATTATAAGCATAGGAAGAATAAAAAATAGATTTTGAAAACAAAATTGACGTTTAGAATTCTTCTTCGAAAAATATTATTATCAAAATTTCTTTTCTTTTAAAAATATCTTTTGAAGCAAATAGATGAAAAGAAATGGCGGGGGGGGGGGGGGGGGGGGGGGGGTT